>PVIH01025571.1:0-20415 GCA_004025045.1 Sigmodon hispidus
TGAAAACATTATCTGTGCCTTTGAGCTGGTATTCTTCTCCTTCTTCTATTCCTATTATTCTCAAATTAGGTCTTTTCATGGTGTCCCAGATTTCCTGAACATTTTGAGTTATGGCTTTTTTAGTTTTACTATTTTCTTTGACTGATATATCTATTTGAGCTACTGAGTCTTCCACTTCAGAGATTCTATCTTCCATCTCCTGAACTCTGTTTGTTATGCTTGTATCTGTAGTTCCTGCTTTTTCCTTCAGGTTTTCTATTTCCATTTTTGCCTCATTTTGCGCCTTTTTTATTGCTTCTATTTCAGCTTCTATTTCAGCTTTTATTTCAGCTTTTAATTCCTGGCATGTTTCTTTCCTAGATTTGTTCATCTCTTCCAATTTTTTGTTTGTATTTTCTTCTATTTCTTTAAGGTTTTTTTTCATATCTTCTTTGAGAGCTTCGATGATCATCAAAAAGGAATTTTTGGTGTTGCTTCCTTCTGTTTCCTCTTCATTGCTCAGTTCAGGTCTTGTATTTGTAAGATCGCCACTCTCTTCTGGAGTTACCATGTTGTCTTTTGTAATATTATGTAATTTTTTGCACTGATGTTTTCCCATGGCTTCAGTGGTTCACGATTAGATGGGTCCTGGTCAATTGTGGCACTCTGGTTTGTGTGCCTCCTGTCACCTTTCTGGTCAGGGTCTGATTCTGTCTTTCAGAGACCCCTGCAGTTGTTGGTTCGCTCAGTTCGAGGTCTTGGTGGGGAGCCATGCAAATTCCCTCAGCAGGAGCTGTGAATGTGGTCAGTGGCAGAATTTACCTGCCCCTGCTCCAGAGTGCACTGGGATTCTGCAGACAGCACTCGGTCCCGGGAGTGGAATCGAAAGCAATGGGAGCTCAACTCTCCCTCCCAGGCTGGGATATAGGCGCTGAGGCCTCTTGCCCCCTCCTCACCTCTGGGCGGGGTCTGAATCTGCCCTTTTGGGACCCCTGTAGTTGGTTAGCTCAGTTCGAGGTCTTGGGGAGAGCCGTGCAAATTCCCTCAGCAGGAGCTGTGGAAGTGGTCAGGGGCAGAGTTTACCTGCCCCTGCTCCAGAGTGCGCTGGGATTCTGCAGACAGCTGTAAATATATTTTTTAATCAGAGAGTGTAATACTGAAAAAGTTCTTAAAATGTTTGCAAAGTAATAATTAAAAATATATTTTTCTTAAGCATATGATTTAAACTAATTAAATACAAATATCATGCATTTTTATGCAAAACCTTTACCTGATGTTCTAAACTATCCTAATTCTGTAACCTTTTAATTCATTTACTTATGTTGTGGGAAGTCTCTACCATAAAATTAATTTTTACTACTTTATAACCATAATTTTTTCTGCTATTATAAATTTTACTGTACAAATCTGATGCAACACATCTGCTATGTAACCCCTGTGGGGTCATTACCTCCTGGTTGTGTAATGCTGCTTTACACAGAGGATAATTTCTAAAGTTAGTGTTTTCTAAACAACTAATTGAAAGACATGGAAACACAATCTAATGAAACACAAAATAGACATAATTTAATACCTTCCCCCAAATTGAAATATATTACAATGGCATGTAACATGTCGATTCAAACATTTAAAATGATTTGTAGTTTTAGTAGAACCCCAACTGAAAAAAATGATATATAAGTTAAATAACAAAATTATATATATTACAAAATATCTTAAGTTTTGTTGAAATTTCATTATGTGCTCACTGATAATATTGTCCCGTAGTGATTTTTTAAGTGATCCTTTCTTTACTTCTATATTAAAATATTTGAATATGAAGTAAAAGTTCACATGAAGTTGCAGCTTTGATACTAAGTTCATTTTCCTGACACAACATAATAAACATACACCTGTGAACTTTAAATTGTATCTACATACCATGCAAATTATCTCATACAGCTAGTTGGGAGGAAAAGAGAATAATTCTAAGGGAACCTATTTCTACATACTTAAGAAAAGAAAAAACAAAAATCAGACATAAAAAATATTAGTGTCTTCATTCTCTATAATCTTGGTGGACATATTATATTTTGATTTTAATATCTGATATTTTTAGAAGTCTTTCAACTTGTGTCAAAGAGAATTAATAGGTATATTAGGAAATTTCTCTTCTGTTCATAATTGTCCTTTCCATTGTCTTTTTCTTCTTGTTCTTCTTTTTATTATTATGAATAAAGAAGTCACATTTTCTATTCTTGTATATCCTTATTCAAGGTCCCTTCCACCTCCCATTCTCTCTTTTCCACATCTCCCCATCCTACATCTCTCCCCATAAGACCTGGGCAGGCGGTCCCAATGCCTCAGGGTCCCAATATTGCTTAGTTCAGCCTCCACTCCTGGCAAATCCAGTTTTCTCCCCACAACATCAAGACTGAGTCAAGTGTTCCTCTAGGTAGAGTGGAATCCAAGGAGTCAGTCCAAGGTATTTCTGATCCCAAGCTGTTCGGTGGTTGTGGTTTGCAGCTTGGGCATGTTTTGCTTTTTTGTTTGTTTGTTTTTTTAGAGTCAACTAATGAGTGAGTCCATTGTCAACAAATTTTAATGTTCTAATTCTTATATTATGCATTATTTAATATTATTCACTGCTGATACTATTGTCACAGTTACAAATAATTTTAATTTGTATAAAAAGAAGTTTATGTGCTTTACTTTCTTAACAACATTCAGCTAGTTATCTGTCATACTGCAAAGTCTTCCCATGTACATACACCCAAATTTAGAGTAAACTTACAGGGAAAAAATGAGTTTCTTGGAGTTATGTGTGGCAGCATCAGTGCAGTTTTAACCAAAAAGTCACTGTCTAACATTGGGACCACAACTACAAGCTGTTTCACTGACAAACTTTCTTTACTGAACTTTCAAATTCTAATGTATCCTAACATTCTCCTTGGCCATGTGTTGCTCACCATTGCCTAGAGTGGGAACAAATTGTCACTTTTTTGTTGTTGTTGTTATTTTTTATGGTCTTGACAAAACACCATGACCAAGAAAACTTATCAAATAAAAAAACAAAACAAGAATCATGTAATATGGGGGCTTGCTATTCCATAGGCTTAGAGCACATTGTAAGCAAGGCATTAAGCAGACAATCACGGCACAGCACTGAAGCATTAACTGAGGCTGGTGTAGGATGCACAAACATGAAACAGAGATGTAACTGGGAATTTGGTGGGCTTCTGAAACTTCAAAGCCAACTCTCAGTTCCTGACCACTTCCAACCAAAGCCACAGCTGTTAATCCTTCCCAAATAATTTCATGTACTGGGAGTAAGTGTTAAAAATATAACAGCCTAGAAAGGCACTTGTCACTCAAACCACAACATTCTTTTTCCTGGCCCTCATGGGCTTGATCTCATATTACACTATAAAATATATTTAATACAGCATCAAAAGTCCTAAATCTTTCACAGTTTTTACCCACTTTTAAAAGTCCAAAGTATTTTCTGAGACTAAAAGCAATCTTTTGTCACTCTCATATAATTAAATAGAAAAATTGTGTGCTTCCAACAAACAATGTCATAGAATATATATTTCCATTCCAAGAGAGATGAATTTGTGTGTAGTGAAAAATCCTGACCATTCAAGAAAAAAATCCTACAGGGCAAATTTTAAATCCTGTTACTCTCCAGGTCTTATGACAAAGGGTTAAATAATTCTACCCTTCCATCTTTCTTAAATGCAACAAATTTCTCTCTTTCGTATTTTTAGCCTATATTTGAAGCTCTTTTTGGCAGATAGCCTATGAGCTTTGGCATCTTCAAACTCTTAGAATCCCAAATACAGTTCAACCTTAACCACACAGTATCAATCAATAGCCTTTTCAGGCATCCATGAAGGAACTGCCCTGTCATAAACCTCACCTCATTCTCTGATCAGTGATTTGATAACTCTTTTACTCATGTGTCTTTACAGACTCTAATGACAGAATCACATGGCAGATACCTGCTTGGGGTGGAATGTGGCCCCTCTTTGAATTAATTGTACTTGCGAGTAAACTTTGATTTGTTGTTGCTCCTTAAAAAAAGATAATTATTCAGGCTTTTGTTTTCCACAAGTTGTAGAGTTAATAGGTTGGAGTCCCACCCTGAAAACATCATTTCCTTTCTAACCTCTATCTCTTTCAGTACATATCAAGGCTCCAATTATAAACTATCTGTTGCACATTTGCTCCTCAAATTGTATATTTTGTATTTCATTTTGACCCACTTGATACCCTTCCTTTGTAGATATGAATAAGAGTAATTGCTAAAAAGAAAAATAAATGACAGGATAAACATTAAGCTGTCTTAAAATTAGTTCTAGCATTTTTTAATAGTTCCACAAAAATTCTTAAGCAAGGCCAAAAAATATATATTTTGTCAAAATACCGCAATGTTCACTAGCTCCATTGCTTGTATTGTTGTGTAAAACCTCTTGACCTGCCTCATAGTTCACAATGTTAAAATCACTACTCTCTACAAAGCTCCCCCTAGGATGCTCATTAGGCTATACTTAGAATAATTAGCTGCTTTTATATATTTATATGTTTCTAAAAAAAAAAAAAAAAAAAAAAAAAAAAAAAAAACAGCATTCTGGGTCCCACCACAGCAAAAGCCCTTTTCCAGATATCAAAATCTGTCTTAGCTGATTTACTATTGCTGTGAGAATTTACAAAGACCAATGTAACTTAGAAAGTATTAAGTTGTAGACCCACAGTTCGAGAGGGTTAGAGTTCGTGATCTTCTTCTCAGGAATCATGACTATAGACAGCCAGGAATGATGTTGAAGTTATAGCTGAGAGCTTAGATATATGACCACAAACAGGAAGTGAAGAGCTGAATAGAAATAATGGGCTTTTGGAAACTCAGTCCTTCTTTCTCTGTGACACATCTCTGTGTAGACCACAGCTGGTAATTTTTCTCAAATAGTTCCACCAATTAAGTATCCAAATCTGTGAGGGTAGGGGCCATTCTCATTCAAACAATCATAACAGTTGTTACTGAAATATCAACTGAGGCTCTGATAACACTCTTCTTCTCACTAAACTACAGGGAGAATGCCAAGCTTGCATTAACCTATACCTTGTGATGGCTGTAGTCTTACATTTTTTTTTTTATTGTCCATGACTTCTATGTCAGCATCTTCTAGAGGTCAATACAACGCACTCTGCTGAAAGATTACATGTAGTTAAGATAAGTCTGGAGAACTAGTTTTCTTACAGAAATATTTAATGGTAAATTTGGGTTTTGTTAATGCATATATGCAAAGTGTAAATACAATCAAGAAACATGTTTATGACACATTATATTCAGTAAAATTCTAAACACACACATCTTCCAAAATTTGTGTAAATAGAATTTAAGGTTACATTTATACCCTGTAATGTTTGTGTATCATAGAACTTCAGACCTATTACAAACAAACATAACTTTATCTAACTTCCAATAATCTGGAAACGTTTTAGAACATTAACAACAGCATGATTAATGAGTCAATAATCCTATCATTCATTTATTAAAGTATCTGATAGTATTTTAATTCTATCTACAGTAGAAAATTTATAATTTTCTAGTTCTACATTATTGTAAATAAGTACATCCTAATGTATTATTATCATCTCTGTGACAAGATTAGTTGTTATTTTCGTATGACAAATATCTTTAGTAGGGTTGCTAGCTGGTATTATAATTATGTTTAATGCTATAAAAGCTGCATTTTGGAATGACAAAGAAAGGATCAATCATTTTATTTCCAAAAGTAATCTTATAAGAAATCTTAGAATAATTACAAGTCTAATCTTTTATATATGAAAAACAGTCATTTCTATCTACTATCTCCACTTTAACCCTTTAGGAAGTATATTTACTAATCAACAGGCTTTTTTTTAAATATCAGGAAGATGAGAGTAGAAATATATATAAGGAGTTAATCAACCTTTGGTCACCAAGCAATCCTAGCAAGAAAGGCACATTAACTTATAATAATTGGGCTACTTTGTTCTTATTCCGTGACCTCAACAAGTCCCTCACTCAACTATATGCCTTTCTAAAACTTTAGATTGTTTCCTTGGATTTTCTTTTTAAAGCAATTTAAGAAAAATATTAATCTAACCTTAAATTATTTTTAAAGCTGTATTTCAGTTATGATGCACTCTAAAATCTGTGAACACATTTTCTAACATTAAGATTAAAAGAATTTTTTAAAAATTAAGTATAAGTTTTATTTATTTGAAAGTTATTTTTGTAACATACCCACTTCTGTTACCCTTCCCAACCCTCTACCCAGTCATGCCACAGATTCCCCCCACCCCATCCCCCTATCCATTCTTAAGACAGGGTAAGGACTCCCAGGGTGAGTCAATGAAGACTGACTGACATTGGAACAAGTTCTTCACTGTGATATCAAAGCTGAGCAAGGTGTTTCTCTGTAGGGAATGGGCTCCAAGAAGCCAATTCATGCACTAGGAATAAATTCTGGTCACAATGCCAGTGGCCCCATAAACTGCTCATGCCACTAAACAGTCATTTATATTTAGAGGGCCTAGTTCAGTCCCATGCAGCTCCTTGGCTTTCAGTTCACAGCCAGTGAACTCCCAGCAACTCATGTCAGTTGTCTCTGTGGGTTTCCTCATAATGATCTTGACATTTTTGCGATGATAACTTCCAATTCCTCTTCTCAACTGGACAAAGAGCTCTACTAAGGACTTAGCTGTGGATCTCTACAATTGGTTCAATTAGTATTTGGATGAAGGTTATATAATGACAATTAGGGTATTGATCAATTTTATTATAAGGGAAGGTCACTTTAGAGCCCCTCTCCACTGTTGCTTGGAGTCTTTGCTGGGATCATCTTTTGTGGGTTCTTTGCTATTTTCCTAGCACCAGGTTTCTCTCTAACTCCACAATGGCTCCCTCTACCAAGGAATCTATTTCTTTGCTCTCCCTCTCTGTTTCCTCCCCAACTCAACAGTCTTATTCTCTCATGTTCTCTTTCCACTTCTCCTTACTCCCTCCTTATATGGTCCTCATTTACTTAGGAGATTTTTTCCTACCTCCCCTTCCCAAAGGTTTGGACCCACTCTTAGCCCTGCTTAGCCTCAAATAATCATACACAGTCTTATACTAATTTTATGCTGATCAGCCTATGGCTCTTGCATATTGTTAGGTAGCTCTTGCTTTTAAACTAACCAATCTTGTTCAGCCATTCAGCTTGGTACCTTTTCTCAAAGCAGCATAGTTGTCCTCTACATCTGCTGGGGTCTCATTCTATTGTCTCAGTGGTGTCTCTCTGTCTTCTCTGCTCTGCTCTTCCTGTTCCCAGAGTTTTCTTTGGTTGGTAGCCCCTCCCATACTTTCTGTCTGCCTTCAGCCAACCAGCATTTTTATTAAACCGGTAGGTGGGACAATTATTTACAACGTAACAACATAATGCCACTACAGACAATAGCCAAATATAATTGATAAGAAAAGGGAAATGAGGAGCATGAGGAGGAGAGCTATGGTTGGGAATGAAGGAGGGAGTGCAACACAGAAATAGAGAAAAAATAACTGATCCTAAAAATGTTTATAAAATTTTCTGATTATAAATTTTTTAAAAAAATTTAGTTCTTTATATTTACATATAATATTTTATTAATAAAATTTCCCAACAATCTCCCAACCAAGTAGAAAAAACTTACAGAACACCAAATAAAAAAGATGAGAAAAGAAACTCCATGTGGTATCTTATGATTTAAACATTAAAAACATACAATAAGAAAAAGAAATTACTAGCTGAAAAAAAAAAGAAATGTCAAATCATTTATTTGACTTCTAGTTTCACATAGAAACTTTTAAAATCAGAGTACCTGAAAAGACATATTACATTCCACTTTTGAATGATCATTACTATCAACCTGGAAGAATATGTTCAACAAAACTGTCCATAAAAATTGAGAAAAATAATAACAAAAACTAATTAATGAAATGCATGGATGCCATGTGGTCTCTGTAGGAAATAATGAAATGAATACTAAGTCTGAAAATGCATGTTAATCACACCAAGTTCACAGAGAGTAAATCCTCAGTGCTGAAATAATAATCACAGAGTTCTAAATACATACCACAAAATTAACAAAATTAGGAAATCAAAGCATACCTTTCACAAAAACTTCTAAATAATAACAACACCAATGTCTGCCTAAAAAAGGTGAATAAAATGCATTAAACAATATAATTTTGTGTAGGTTATTTTGTTTTTATTTTATTTTTCTTTCAAAAATTTCATATTTCATAATTATTGACAGTGGGGATAAAAAATTAACCCAATAAGATTGAACTAAGAAATAAGTAAACATAGATATCCTATTATGTAACCAGATAGACTTCAAAACAAACTAAACAATAATAAGATATAAGAATTTTTGCTTTATAGTCATTAAAGTAAAAAGATAACAAGGAGCTGTGATAATATTAAACATTGATACCACAAAAAAGTTTTATTCAACCTCAATAAAGACAGACTATTAGATTAACTACATAGATTGCCACTACCAACATTATGAGGAATGACTTCAATACTCCCTATTTAGGAATAAATGAATAATATAGACAAAAATTATAAACACACACCCACACACACATAAACTAAACAGTAAAACAAATAACATCATTATTATTAATTTAAAGATTTTAAATGATATTTACTCAACATTTCACCCAACACAAGGAAATCGTATTAATCATAACAGCACATACATATTAGAATATTAGTGGATATTAGGATATAAACAAGTATCAAAAATAACATAATGGAAATAACATATTTATTCTAATTTGTCACAATTTAATAAAACCAAATAGTAACAGCAATAGAATGTAAAGAATGAACAACACACTGCCTAATGATAATTAAGTCAAGGAAATAATACAGGAAGAAAAATTTTAAATTGCCAGAAAGAATAAAAATTAAATAACAAATACCCAAACCTATAGCACATGATAAAGGTAGTAATAAAATAATAGTTTATAGAACTTCAAATAATATAATAGATTTCAAGTTGGTAACTTAATGATCTTACTTAAGAACTTAGAGAAAAAAAAACAAACATTATTCCTCAAATGCCCCAGACAATTAATGCAAAGAAATAATCAAAATTAGGGCTGAAATTAAGGAAATATAAATAAAATAAAAGAAGAAAGAAAAATAATACCTAGAATCAAGGAAAGGAAGAGTTGGATTTTTGAATAGATTAAAAAGATTAACAAACTTGCAACCATATTAACACAAGCAAATAGGGAAAGATGTTCTAAATTAATGAAACCCAAATTAAATGGAGACACTACAACAGACCCTAAAGAAATACAGAAAATCAAAAGATAGGCTTTAAAATGTATAATCAATTACTTTGACACAGCATGGCCTTGTTGGAAACTGGGATGTTCATAGGTGTTCAGAAGCTACACTAAACCAGAGCTATTCTGATCTGCACCCAATGACAATTTCATCAGATCCTAGAAACCAAAAATGACAGCTCTTCATGGAGCTATACAAAATAACCTATGAAAATGAAAGAAATGTTAATAATAAAAATTACAGATAAACTGAGACTCACATTTCTTTTTCTAAACAACAACCGTTTTGTATACTTTCCATACCTATGTATAAGTAGATAGAATGACTGTCATATTTTTGCAGTAATTTCAAGCCGATTGAATTTTATTTTACAGATCTTTTAATGATGTATTTTCACCCATATTGAAAATCAAATATTTACTAAAATAAAATATTTACCATACACAAACATTCAAAAAGAATATGTTCAGTTTTAACTTCAGAGAACTTTCTGGAAATAATATATAGTTTGATAAAAATGTTATGAAGAATGCAGCCTTTTCAGGTATGATTTATTTTTTTTAAGATGAAAACTTATCATCACACACATAAAAGGTGATGGGTGCATGAATAAATCAAAACACTGAACAGAAAGAGAAATTAATTTTCCAGCACAGTGTGGAATTGCTGGGTTACTAAGAGTCTAGTGTTACAAACAAGTATAGACCTTGGCCATTTGGCAGGCATTTTTGTAGGCATGTTTTAGCATAAAGTGCATGCTAACGGATTTGGATATGCCAGGGGCATAATTCAGTTTTATGCAGTGCTGGAGTTTCTTTTTCCTCCAGTTTCAATGGCATTCTTGACTTCAGTTCCATTAGTTTGCTTAACACTTACATGCCAAGCCCCATTGTGTTTGATGATCAGATCTATGCCATTTTTCTATGGTCTCCTAGAGAAAGAGGAAATTCCAGAACTTTTAGTCTACAATGAGAATGCCTTGCTTGGGTAATTGAAAAAGCAGAATAATCTCAGTTGGGAAAAATTAATGCATGGGCAAAATGAACAGGAACTACACATTTTCTTCAGGAGTGAGACAACTACTACATTCAGTTATATGCAACTCCCAGCACAGTCTCTCTGTATAATGTGCTGAGAGCAATAGTGAGCATTTCTTGTACATATGAGTGCCTAGCATTACTGTCTCATGTTGCTTTATTACAATAATAAACTTGTGCATTACAGTAACTAACTCAGTAAGGTTCCTAGGGTGAATTCATTTTCACAACCTCCTTTGTTATCACAAGCGTGATCCAGAAGGCTGCCAAGTCAGCAGTTCCTAGCTGCTTATTATTAATAATGCGAGTTACAGACATTCATCTAAAATTTGAACAAATTCAATGAAATATTTTACTTGTAATTACAATTTGCTTTAAAGATATTTGGATCTTTTCCAAAGTAGATACCCTCTTGGCATGCATGCTCTCTAAAATCACAGACTCACCAACTGATATTTTAAAAATGGTTCAGCTATGAGCAACAAGTATATAACTAGAAAATGAAAATTAAGAATATTTAGGGGTCTTATTTAAATGTCATTAAAAAGAAATCAGCTTTGCAAAGTGTTAGCTCAATAACAGTGTCTACATTATTTGAGATAAAAGGTAGTGAAATTAGTTAAATTTTGATACCATTAAATAATATGTAGATCTGATGTCAATGTAAATGAGCTTATTCCTCAAAAACACATCTGAAAGCTCTAGAAAAGGCAGATTCCAAATATCAGTCATTCAAGTAATAATGCTCTATATTCCATCATAAATTATTTACCTTTTATTCTTACATTTGCATCCTTTTCAAAGATAGCTGTGACATAAAAATTCTGTGCCAAGGAACTGGAGAGATGGCTCAGAGGTTAGAAGCACTGGCTGCTCTTTTAGAGGACCTGGGCTTCATTCCAGAACTCACATGTCAACTCACAACTGTATGTAAGTCTGGAGATCTGAAACAATCACACCAATACACATAAAATAAATTTAATTAAATTATGTAAAAATAATTCTGTGCCAAATCGTATGATGAGCCATTTGGTAACAAATAATTGCCATTGTCTAATACATTTTCTTTTGACTTCCTAAATTTCTCACAAGGCAAGGATTTGGACTTCACAAAAAATCCTTGGAGTTTTAAGGATAATTTACTGAATAATACTATCACCCTTTATGCTGAGTTGTGCATGTGTATGTGCTGTGTGTAGCTCCATAGGCATGTTGTTTTCAGGTATTTATTACAATGTTTACTTACATGAAGAAAGGAGGTCCACACTAAGTGTCATTTAGTATTCTTCCTGTTACTTTTTGAGACAGGTTTTCTCAGTGAATCCAGAGCACTCTGATTTCTTTCAGAGTCAGTCTCTGTCTTCTTGTCCCTACCCCCATCTCTGCATTACAGGTACATACCCTCATGCTGAGATTTTACATGAGCCTGAAGATCCTAAACTCGGGTCCTAATTCTGGGCTCAGCAATCACTTTTAGCAGAGAATTAACTCTTTAGCTCTCACACACATTTAATTCTAAATTTTTTAACTGAGCAAATATATTTGTACTTCAAATTGTCAAACAAATACAATAACTATTTTTTGTATCTATTTTTAAAAAGTGTACTAGAAATTACTCAAGGTTGTTCTTTTAATAGAACAAAGGAAGGTAATAAAAATGTTATTCAAAGTGATTAAAACTATTAGATATTATCTCAAACTTCAGGATATTTGAAGTTTTGAAAACATATGAAATAAGTATGTGATTGTAAATTGAAACAAAGATTATGATTAAGATGATTTTTGTAAGAGTGTTCCAGTTAAGAATGAATGGTGTTTTATGGCATTGCTCACAAAAAATAAAATCATTGTAGACAAGACTGAACTGCTCAAAAGGCTAATTTGGGTGCTAAAGATAGGAAAAGATCATTTCAGGCTAAGAATATGTACATACCATCTCTGAGTGGTCTTTCAGCATAGATGATTTAGAGAAGTTTGCAAACATTTGGAGAAGTGACTTGATAAATAATATTCTATAGTGAGTAAATAATTTGGAATTTTGTTTAAAATACCTTGCAATATTGTGAACACACCTTGAGGGGCTAAAAAAATGATAAATTAATCTTTGCAAATATTATGTTAGATGTGTTATGAAAAGCACCAAATAGGTAAAAATTGGAAGCTACAATAAAAATTTAGATAATGGATCATAATGGCTTAGACTACGCATAAAAATTGAGTCCTTGGGAATTATAACAATGAATTGAGGCTCTAAAATTTTATAAGGCCTAAGAGATCAGTAGTGCAAAATTATTCTTATTTATATATTTATCCTATTATTTATATATTGTCTTATATATGTTATGCATATATAAATGCCTTCATAAGTAGAAAGTAAAATAAAGATAAATATGAGACCAATCAACCCAAAAGACAAAAGGTAAACATTGGAAACAAGCATATCCAAATAAATATTTATTAAATTTATGGAATGTACTAAAAGAGGAAAACACTTTCTTTTATTAAATACAAATATTTTGTAAATTTAAATGGTTAAACTTGTATCTCAGTTGAAATAAAATAATTTTTGATACTGTTACTTAATGGGAAATTTTTTCTGAAAGAACATTCATAAAAAATATACGTCTGGAAAAAAATCACCACCACAACAATGCTTGAGTAGTTACTGTGAATTATTCAGCTTATGTAGAGGTAAATGTTTTAGGGAGCTAACTTTTGCCTAGGTTCAGATGCTATTTAAACTGATTATGGAATCTTAATATAGCATTAATTCTCATCTTTAGCATACCCCTTAGTCCATAAAAAAATTAATAAAATGATCCAATATTAAGAGAAGGTTAAAAAAGTGTAGATAGAATTATTATTAATAACAGTTTTCCCCAGTTTAAGGGAAACACTGAGTTCCAATAGAATAACTCCATACAAAGGTGTGTCTAATCATGTACACAATGGCCTAGGCATCACAAAGGTTATCTGCAGTGGTTCATGGGATCTAGAAAGATAATTTTGAACAAAGATTATGTTCTCATGGTCTTGGGTTTCAGTATAGACTCTACACTCAGCAATGTTTTGAGTTCACTGAGTATCAGTTACCTGGTTATAAAATGCTGTTAAGATTCAGTGAACATAGCCCTTCTGGGAATTAAATGAGATGGTGCATGAAAAACATCATTACAGTGCCTGATGCATGATATGCGCCTAACACATCATGTGTATTCATTTCCTTGTTTAAACAGAAACTGAGGCTTATTTAATGTTGCTTTCAAAATGTAATGCTTGCAAAAAAAAATCTAGTAAAATTGCTGATCTGATGAAATTGGTTGGAAGTAAGACGTTTATTTTACTGTGGAAGTCTCAGGAGCAGAAATGTATTTTAGATAGTGACTTATAGGATACAGCCTATAAACTGATCATTTCCTGATTTTATAAAGGAAGTCTCAGGATAAAAACAATCATTCTATTATTATTACTGCAGGAAAATCTGACAAAATGTATCGAACAGCCAGATACATTTAGAAGGTAACAACTGTAGAGGAAATGATGTCCTAGTAACACTTTATTATATTTATTGTGCAACACGTGATTTAGGATCAAATCATAAATTCAAATTTCAGTGTAAGAAAGAATCCTATATAGAATTAGATATCTGGAGCATTCTCAAGATCTTGGTTCACTTTTCACTCTGAATAACTAAGACTTCTTGCTTCCTGTCTGATCAGTAACTCATCCACAGCTTTTTTTAAAAAAATCAAAAAATGTCATTGATTTTACAAGTTCATGCAAGTTGAAAACTTTATTTATGAATAATCATAAATAAATAGAAGTTAATTCAATATGATTTTTTTTAGATTTTTTTTGATTTATTTATTTATTATGCATACAGTTTTACAGAAGAGGGCGCCAGACCTCATCATAGATGGTTGTGAGCCACCATGTGGGAATTGAACTCAGGACCTCTGGAAGAACAGTCAGTGTTCTTAACCTCTGAGCCATCTCTCCAGCCCCGAATTTTTTAAGTCTGTATTTAGATATGCTTTCCTAAAATGACAATGGTTTGTAGTACAAAGCAAAGTAATTCTGCACCTTTTTCATGACTTACAATTTATTTTAGTTACATTGATATGTGTGTGTGTGTGTGTGTGTTTGTGTGTGTGTGTGTGTGTGTGTGTGTGTGTGTGTGTGTGTGTGTGTGTGCATAGATACAGAGGTTAGAGAACATCATTTGGGAACTAGTTCTCTCTTTTCACCATGTTTGTCCTGGGAGTCAGGTGAGGTCATTAGACAGAGCAGAGCATAGCAAATCTTCCTTCTCAGTCATAGTTCTTTGAGCATAGATTGTAATTCTTTATTCTCTTATAAAATATAGGTAATGTCTCAAGCTAGTGTATTTTTATCTTGGTCATGATGATTTTGGAAATTCTTAGAAAGAAGTAATATTTTTAAAATATTTAATTAATTTACTTTTAAGATGAGTTCCTTCTACATAGCAAAGGATGACTTTAAGTTTGTAGAAATCATTCTACCTCTATTTCCCAAGTATAAATTGTAAAATGATTGTGCCCATTATTTTGCCTAGAGATGAATAGAACCCAAAATCTCTAAGGATATAATTATTAGAGCAAAACAGGCAGATATTAGTTTGTGGGGTTTTTTCATCATTTTTTAAAATATCAACAGAATACTAACAAACACTCAAAACAAAGTTTAACGCATAACAGAATAGTAACCAAGCAATTACTAGAGTCTTGAACAAATTTCTTCAATACACATAGCTCAGAAATGGTTTGGATAATACACTTAAGAGATTTGTTAGAAAATCTTTCTCCCATTCCAGAATTAGAATTACAATGTACAAAGCAACTTTAAAAGTAAGCATTCAAACATTGAAGCTATAACTTGAAACATACTTGTTACTATTGTTAGCTTAAATCTTGCATGGAAATTGCCAATGACATGTAACAATAGCTTGAGATCCTTTGAAGACAGCATAATTATAGTGGTATGCTGGATTTTAAGATTTTATCTTTCTACAGTAATTTGTTGTTGGCAGAAAGAATCAGAGTCTTAGTAAATTAATTATTATGATATACTATATGCTCTATCCAATCCAGAATATCTCTCTCTCTCTCTCTCTCTCTCTCTCTCTCTCTCTCTCTCACACACACACACACACACACACACACACACACACACACACACACGGCATATAAGAAGAATCACAGTTTGTCAGAACATTATGAGTAAAGTTCTTTGAGAGCAGAAATACAGTCATATGTTGACTCACATTGGCCTAATGTCTACATTTTGTTCAGAAAAGTTTCAATCAAACAGCCAAGAGACTGAGATTTGGCCAAGTGAATACCCAATATTCATTTGGCAAGCATCATCAGATTATTGCAGATTATTCTAATTTCAAGGATCAGTAAATTAAGGTTTACTCAAGATTGAAACATGAGATCACTTCTTTCTTTGCTGAGTATTCTAGCATAGCACCCAATACTGCCAGCATTTGCTCTCACATTCTCATAGTGCTGTGTACTGCCATGCTACAAAGTGTGGTGACATGAGGCTAGTTGACACCTGAGAAGGGACTTTTATATTCTATTTCTGAATCAAATTCAGAAAAAGTAACATAGATTTTCTTTCTTTACATACTTTGTTTGGAAGATTAATTTTAAAGATTTTCTAAATTTCTTTTACGTAATATCTATTCAGCACCAGGCCAAAGAGAAATGTTAGTTTATTAGCACAAATATCAAAATATTAACTAAATTGCTTAACACTTTAAATAATACTTGAACTAGTCACGTGTTAGAAACTGATGCTAAGAAGTTATCTGGTTTCTATGTTATGTTATATATTTTTAAAAAAATATTTCTGTCTACTAATAATTTATAGTTTTTACTGTATAATCACTAAATGCTGCTAGAATGACTTTGTACTTAAAGAATGATTGTTAAATATAAATATTTGAAGTTTGTATTTATATTTTAATATTTTTATATCAACTGAACATTGTGCAAAATTAAAAGTTTATTTGAAATGACGTGGATAAAAAATAAATTTCAACAAAATTCACAAGAGAAATCCACACTTTGCAAGATGAGGCAATAGGACACAATACAGAATGCCAGAGCAAGGCTATAGAGATAGCACAATGATGAAATTATTGTGCAATAATACTGATTTTAAATTTATGTTTTGTAAAGGCACTTTATGTTAAATTCTTATGAAATGGAGTTTAGAAGATATTTACATGCAAAATTGGGTTTTTAATTACATTCACTATCAAAAACTAATTTATACCACAAATTACTCTGTAGTATTTTTCTTTGAAGTTTCTTCTATGTGAAAGCACATTTTAATCTATATTGCTATAATAAATACAAATGAAAGTGACGTTACAGTGAAAACACTACATTTCATAACTGGTTTGTATTATTTCTATGAATATATAAATGAATATTAAAGTTAAGACTAGAAAAAATACCACAACTTGTTTTTTCTAAAACAGAAACAGTAAATCACCCAAACACATACCTTGTTCTGTTATATATTTTAAAGGTTATGTTTATACTACAAGCTGTGAATGAGATTAATGAGTTTTCTCAGCACAGTAAACCTCCTCCACAGGAACAGAAGCTAAATTGCAATAAATCATGGGTTTATGTTCAGGTATTTATGGGTTGGGAAAGATTTAGAGTTCCTCAGTACAAGAAACTATCCTGAAGTAAAGGCAAAAGTTATGTCTTCTGTAACAAAAAGATACATAAACTGGGGTATGCTTAAAGCCATGCATTTGCTACACTTAAATGATGTCAATAATTTACTAAAAGTAATTATCATGTCTGTTTCATGCTCATACGTCACAAAAAGTGAAAAATACTAGTTCAATATGTTAGTTATCTTCACATGTTCACATATGAAGATGAATTAAATTAGAACTGTAATCTTCTATGTTGCTTTTAAAAATAAATACTTTTATTATAAAGTGTTCCTTTAATTTGCTATTATGTAATTGTAACATTTGTAATAATATGATTGCAAGTTGTCTGGTTCAACAGACTGACCACAAAATATCTTCTATTAGTATCATTTTAGTAAATAACTCAAACTTCTTTGCATTTCTAAATAAGTTTTTCTTCAGTAATGATTGGGAAATGAGTCAAATTCTATGAAATCTCCAATAAATCTTAAAACCCAGTTTTATACTGGCTTAATTGTCCCATTGTCTCTTCGATTTTTGTGTCTTACAGAAAATTTAACCTGAGTGAAAGACAGAAATAAAATTCTAACAATACTGGCCACTTTACCAAATTTTATCCAAATCAATCAGTGAAGAATTAACTAATGCAAACTGTACAGTCACCTTTCTACTCAAATTTGAAGAGTAAACAATGGTATCTGATACATATCATCCTACTGAAAATATCATTCAAACATTCTAATGAAATATAATCTTGTAAGAAAAGAAGTTTTAAAAAAATAGTTGACTAAAGAAAGATTTACAAAAATTTTCAAATAAATGTTAACAAATGCAAACTATGAGCTTGTGAGGAAAATAAATTTTGTTTCAAAAATATACAGCCACAAACTTGAAAAAATATTGTACATTCTGAAATGTCTTATATTAAATGCCTGTCTTTCTCCAACTTCAGAAAGAAAGCATACTGATCAGAGACAAACCTATGTTTGTTTTTTTCAATGGACAGAAGTGTTTTCTGAGATTAGACTCAATTAATTCATCACACAATGCAGACATTGATGCAAGATGAAGGGTTTTTTTAATTTATAATCTGAAGATGAATAAAACTTTTTAAACATGTTTTACTATGCCTTTAAGGAAAATGTGTTAAATGAACAATACGCTTCATAGAATGCAAATTTAAACTTCTAATTAACAGCTATCAAATGAGCCCTAGGAATCGGTAAATAAAAAGCATAGCATAAGGAATACTTATATTTAAGTTAGAAGAAAATTATGGTCTTTACAATATTAGTTCAAGACAAAACATATTAAATTGTAGCTTTTCAACCAATATTTTGCTTACTAATAAAGGAAATAGCATTTGTGATTCCAAACAAATAGCATATTGACAACACATAAAAAATTTCTGAGTTGAAACTTTACAGATACTAACATGATGACATGACTTAGTCCACACTGAAGATAAATTTGTGGTGCTTCTTGTCATATCATGTTTAATCATAAATATATTTTTGGAACTGAAAGAATTTACTTTATTGTATTATATTCTTATAGTTCTGACAAAAATTTATAAATTATATTTATTAATGTTAGAATTGCTTTACTTTTCTAGAATTTTTATGTTGTTTTCATAGAGATTATATTATTATCAAAATATAAAATGTTACTTTTTTAAATTAAGCAATTCTACATTTTATATTTTCCCTAAAAATATCATGTAAGGTGAACTTCATCAGAGGGGCATAGTTCATTAGCTTGTTCTTAAAACTATTTCATTTACTGCCAAATAAAAGTAGGTTATTTTTAATAGCTCATTTCCAAAAATACACTTGTATTAACAAAAATAGTAAATTTATTTCTGAATATCTTATTAAAAATTTTATAAATCAGAACAAGGCAAACTTATTTTTTTCTCATCTATTCATAGAGGAATTAATCATCATTAGGTAATAGAAAAATTAGAAGGTGGTAAGGCTTTTAACAAAGAGTTGTGAAAAATACTACAGTGTTTCACAGACCTTTGGTATATGTGGTTCTATATTACATTCAAAAGTAGTTTAATTAGAGTTAGAAAGCTCAAACTTTATTTAGAATGCACATGAAGCAAATTGAGTATTTATTTTGTACTCATTTTTAAATAAATTTAAATATTCCAACAATTAATATACTAATCACAGATAATTTTATTGACAGATATATAATATAAAAGAAGAAAATCTAAAAATGTTAATGTATTAGAACAGAGAGCTATTGAAAAATATGTCTCAGCTTGGTTACTTATATAGGAAGATTATAACCAAAACATAAGTTAGATTTTACACACACACACACACACACACACACACACACACACACACTTAAAAATAGCCACTAGAAGCACCATAGTCATAGGGGAATAATTTTTGAGAATTTAAACACATAAAACCAAATAATAAAAAAAATCACACAATACACCATTTTTAATTTGTCTGACAAAAAGATATAATAAATAATTATGAAAAAGAAACAAGTTGGATGGACTAAGCCGTTTGACACATGAATTCATAGCAGCTGTGGTTATCTGCACAAGACCTGCATAAAATGGAGTCAGTTAAATTGCAGTGTGGATTGGTGAAGGAGCTTCTGTCCCATCTGCCAAAGAAGTAGCTCTAGGCTTTCTGTTCAAGTCACTCTTGTGATTGGAAAAGTTCCCATGTACGCTTTGTCTACAATTTCTCTTTATATGACCTGGTTTACCACAATTGAAGCAAATAATGCCTTGATTTCTCATCTTAGCCTTAGCAATGGCTTGACCTACCCAATTCTCTTCATCAGGGTGTAGGTAGTCAGCATTAAGTGCATATTGAATCTATTCATCTAAGGGTTCACCCCTGATCTTTGATGGCATGATCAATTTTTTACATGTCATATTAGCATTATCGAAGGCCAAAAGAGTATCAATTGTTTCCTAACTGCTGAATCTGATACTGCTCTATGTACAGCCTGAGTCAACCTCTGTAAAAAGTCTGTATAAGGCTCCATTGGACCTTGTTTAATCTGGGTATATGACTCAAGTCTCTGTCCTGGGTCCAAAACCTTTTCCCATGCATTTAAGGCGGCATTGCGACACAGCAACAGAGCATGGTCATCATAAGTAGCCTGAACTGATAAATCAGCAAACGGGCCTTCCCCAAGGATTTGGTCCTTGGAGATGATAACATTTCCAGTTTCATCTCGAGATTCCAAGGCCTTAGCCTCTTCTCTAAACCAGTTCCTCCATTGGAAGTTTTGGCCATCGTTCAACACTGCATTTGCCAAATTCTTCCAGTCATCAGGAATTACTCGATGCTGTGCTGAC
>PVIH01025572.1:0-20410 GCA_004025045.1 Sigmodon hispidus
ACACTCCTGCATGGACTCTGCATCAGCTCCTGCCTCCAGACTCCTGTCTTGGGTTCCTGCTCAGTTCCTCAGGTGACAGACTACAAGTTGTAAGATGAAATAGACCCCTTCCTCCCTAAGTTACTTTTATTGGTCATAGTGTTTCATCACAGCAGTAGAAACCCTCACTAAGACACAGTTTCTGGGGGCTGGAGAGATATCTCAGTGGTTAAGAGCACTGTCTGCTCTTCCAGAGGACCCAGGTTCGATTCTCAGCACCCACATGGCAGCCAACAACTGTCTGCAGTTCCAATTCCAGGCAAACACCAAGGCACGTAAATAAATAAATAAAGTTTAAAAAAAAAAAAAGAAAACGTGTTTAAAAAAAAAAAAGACACAGTTTCTATTTGCTCAATAGCTTTCTATTCCCCTATCATGAAATATATATGTATTTATATATGTGTATCTATATATCATGATATGTATGTGTGTATACTTATATGTGTATATATATATCATATGTATATATAAAATATATATAAAACAGAGCACTGGGAAAGTTTGGGCCAGTCTGGGCTACAAAATGAGACGTTTCAAAATAACTAAATGCATAAGTAAACAAAATTAAAATAAAAGTAAATATATGACAAAAATATATAATAGATTAGGGGGTAACCAGAGCTGAAACAGCAGATAGTACATTTTTATCTGGTCTTAAACATAAAATTATATACTTTCTATGCTTTATATATACACACATTATTTATTATATATGTACACATACACTAGCTTGTCCAACTGTCTAATTATGTATATTTGCCACTCTGATTCTTCTCAAAGATAATTCCAGACACTCTTTCTGACCCATCTTTCAGTTCTGTTTTTATCTATATCTAGAGCATTGTTCTTTCAAGGTCCAAAAAATATTGTCTTGGGATTTTGATGGGCAGTGCATTGAATCTGTAGATTACTTTCGGTAGAATTGCCATTTTTACTATGTTGATCCTACCAATCCAGGAACATGGGAGAGCTTTCCATTTTCTGATATCCTCTTCAATTTCTTTCTTCAGTGATTTAAATTTTTTGTCAAATAGGTTTGTTACTTCTTTGGTTATAGTTACTCCAAGATATTTAATACTGTTTGCAGCTATTATGAAGGGTAATGTTTCCCTTATTTCTTTTTCAGCTCTTCTATCTTTAGTGTATGGAAGGGCTAATGATTTCTTTGAGTTAATCTTGTATCCTGCTACATTGCTGAAGGTGTTTATCAGCTGTAGCAGTTCCTTGGAAGAATTTTGTGAGTCACTTATGTATACAATCATATCATCTGCAAATAGAGATAGCTTCACTTCTTCTTTTCCAATTTATATCCCCTTAATCTCCTTTCGTTCCCTTATTGCTTTAGCTAAAACTTCGAGAACTCTATTGAATAGATAAGGGGAGAGAGGACATCCTTGTCTAGTTCCTGATTTTAGTGGGATTGCTTTGAGTTTTTCTCCATTAAGTTTGATACTGGCTGTCGGCTTCTTGTAAATCGCCTTAATTATATTTAGGTATTCTCCCTGTATTCCTGATCTCTCCAGGGCTTTAATCATAAAGGAGTGTTGGATTTTGTGAAAGGCTTTTTCCGCATCTAAGGATATGATCATGTGGTTTTGTTCCTTTAGTTTGTTTATATGATGGATAACGTTTATGGTTTTTCATATGTTAAACCAGCTCTGCATTTTTGGGATGAAGCCTACTTGGTCGTGGTGGATGATATTTTTTATACATTGTTGTATACGGTTTGCTAAAATTTTGTTGAGAATTTTAGCATCAATATTCATGAGGGAGATTGGTCTGTAGTTTTCCTTCTTTGTTGTGTCTTTGATTGGCTTGGGTAATAGGGTAATTGTGGCCTCATAAAAAGAATTTGGCAATATTCCTTCAGTTTCTAGTGTGTGAAATAGTTTGAGGAGTAATGGTATTTTGGGATTTTGATGGGCAGTGCATTGAATCTGTAGATTACTTTCGGTAGAATTGCTATTTTTACTATATTGATCCTACCTATCCAGGAACATGGGAGAGCTTTCCATTTTCTAATACCCTCTTCAATTTCTTTCTTTAGTGATTTAAGATTTTTGTCAAATAGATTTGTTACTTCTTTGGTTATAGTTACTTCAAGGTATTTAATACTATTTGTAGCTATTATGAAGGGTAATGTTTACCTTATTTCTTTTTCAGCCCTTTTATCTTTAGTGTATAGGATGGCTACTGATTTCTTTGAGTTAATCTTATATCCTGCTACATTGCTGAAGGTATTTATCAGCTGTAGAAATTCTTTGGAAGAATTTTGTGGGTCACTTATGTATACAATCATATCATCTGCAAACAGAGATAGATTTACTACTTCTTTTCCAATATGTATCTCCTTAATCTCCTTTTGTTCACAAAAATTCTTAAGATCAGCTTCCTCCAGCTAAGGATAGGCAAGAAGCCCCTATAGATGTAACATATGGAACATGTTTCAAGTAGTTAGACCTTCATAGAGATGCTGACTTACTTACTAACATAAGTGGGCAGATAAGTTCTTCTCTTTGGAAACAATTAGAATGAACCCTTTCAAAACCCCTCCCATGAATACTGCACAAAAACATTAATGATAAACCAGAAGGCTTTATCTTTTACAAGGCTACAATAAAACTAAAAACAGACCATTTTAATGGAGTTCTCTAAAGCAATATAAAAACTTCATAAACTATCTTGCCTAATGGCTTTCTTTAATTCAGAAAATTAGAAAAAAAAACAAAGAAAATCACCTTCATCAGCCCTGACTCCTCTCCATAATCTTCCAGAAATAATTTTGTAACATTTCAACAATCACTTGATCATTTTGCATCACTTGTAAACGGTTTCTAATAGTATTTATTCTTTCAAGTATCAGGAAGAAAATTTATATGAAATTATTTCAGAGGATTCAACTGATTCCAAAAAGTAAATTCATCATGATTGAGTAGGTAAATTAAATACAATAATTAATTTATTAAAAAATAGTCCTTTGTACATACCTGAAATACCACATTGATAACAAATTATGTCATATAAAAATTGAAATTAGAATATTTAAAATATTTGAATTTTTAATTTCTATGCATTTAAAAACACAAAATTGAGAAAATAAAACACAGTAAGTCAACTCACCTACTGTTGCCATGCCAATAATCACAATTCCCTCCAAAATTTCTACTTGAATGAAGAATTTTTGAGTAATAAGGAAGGAAGACCTCTTTTGCTGTTTACAAACATGCTTCACAATACTCTTTATACTCCACCAAAGAGCCAGGATAAGGAAAAGTGTTCCAGCAAGAAAATGACCTGCAAAATCCCCCAAGACCTACAAAGAAAAGAATATATAGATGTTCATCTCTAGAACATCCCCAAATCACTTCTCATCTCCGAACAGCAGACTAGCTTCTGATGGTTATTAGCACATAGCAGATAATATTATAATATCAACTATGTTGATAAAATTAAAATTCACTTTGACACTTGATAGTGTACATTGTGTATGATGCTTTAAATGCCATCTCTAGGTCCAACTTTTACAGCATACCCATGAATAGAGGACTAATATTCCATTTTCAACTAAAGTATGAGTTTACAGAGGTTAAATGACTTCTCCAGATCTCAAAACTATTAAGTAAGATTTTGTTGATTTTTAACACAAACCTAAAATGGTTTCTTAAAAATATAGTACATACTTCATCAACTACTTATTCTTTAAGTATAGAAAAAAGGAATATAAAACCTTGACCTGATTGCTTGGAATTTGAAATGATATGAAATTGTCTATGGACTTTTTTCCCACTATGTGATTTCAAAGTATCAAGGACCAATTGTGTGAGAGACTGTAAACATTCATCTAACATTTATGTGTTTTTCCTCACATCTTTTCAGCCCCTCATACCATTGGATGAGAATCATGCTTTTACTTCTAGCTAGCTGATTGAGCACAGAGTTGGCACATATCACTGCTAGATTGAGTACTGAAGTTCCCATGATTCCCTCAGCTCTCTCTTCTTCAGCTCTCTCTTGTGCATTAGCAACTGCAATTGGCAATTGCCCTGACTGCAACACAGAAGATTGGCAACATTTCCAAATTTTCAAAGAAATAATCCTTCATCAGGGAATGTTATAGAAAAGATGGCCTTGAACAGTGTGATTTTCTTTTTATTTCCTGTACAACTCTTTGTTCAGATATTTTGTGCCATCAGCACAACAATGATGACACAATCTAGAATTATTTCTACAGGCCTAATACTAGGGCAGAGCTAAGCTCAATTGTGAAAGGATTTCAGGATATCATCTTATCAGAAAACTATTATCCCCAAGCTCAAAGAAGAACCCCGTGAGTTATTCCTCTGTGATTTTATAAGGAAACTGTATATTTTATAAGAAAAACTGAGAGAAACTGTAAAGCTGATCCAAATACTTCTAGTGTCATATCTCCAATAAAGACTTCAGATGTTTTTGGTCTACCCTTAAATTATCCCAACCATCTAAGAGTGAGACTCGGTATGTCTCAAGCAGTGAGCATAGGTTCTTGTCCTAACTCTGTGGAATGGTTTGGGCTCCATCTCCTGACTTCTCTGAACATTAGTTCTTAATAAATAAAAAGATAAGGAGAAGTTATTACGTGCTAATATAAGTGCAAATTGGCATCATTTCTTTGCCAATTAATTTGACACAGAGGAGAATAGTTAAGAATCCACACACCTCACATTACAACCAAGTTGTTTGTAGTACATGTCCTAGAAATTAAACAGAACCTCTTCTCTTGTGTATATGTGAGCATGCTACATGAAGTGTGGAAAATAAAATCACAACTAACCTTAATTTAATTCACCAATAGATAAATTAATAGATAATATGCTATAACATAGATAAGATGTGATTATGGTTAATTTAATTTTTTAGACAAAATGAATACCCTTCCAAGTTGGCAGTTGTGAATAAAACTGCTATTAACATTCATGTACAGGCTTTAATATGACTAATATTTCTTAATTTATTTGAATGAAAAGTACAACTAGCAATATACAATTGTTTTTAATTTTAAGTGCTTTTATTTTTTAATATGATTTTAATTTGTCGAGATTTTCACATATGCATATAATACATTTTGATCATATTCACTCCCAAACATCCCCTCCAACTCTTCCCAGACACTTCTACATCCCCTTGGCAACCTAAGTTATTTTTAAATAACTCAATAAAGTTCATAAATCTGCAGACCATTCAGTAGAGCATGGCCAACTCACCAAGGCAGATCAACTAAAGAATGCTGGCTCTTTCATCTAGCTGTCAATAACTCTACTGATAGGAGCAGGGCTCATGAGCTTTCCTACTCACCTGTAGAGATTTTTTTTTAATTATAAAAGTGAATGGAAAATTCAGCTTTCAAGTATACTTCTATACTTTGGTGTAATTTATATACTATTAAAATACCCAATATAATATAATTCTTTGATAACTGTTTTTTTACCAAAAGCAATCTACATACTTATAGTGATATTTTGTTAGGGCTCTGACAAATAAAGCTTGCCTGAAGATCAGAGGGTAGAGCTAGCCACTAGTCAACCATAGAGGCCAGGCCGACTTTAATCCCAGCAGTAGGGAGGTGGAGACAGGAAGTGATATGGCTGGGCAGAGAAAAGAATATAAGGCAGGAGGGGAAAGGAGCTTGCCCCTTTTTGATCTGAAATTCGATAGAGGTAAGAGGTGGCTGTGGCTTGCTCCTTTGTCTCTCTGGTAAATCTCTGGTAAGTCTTTCAGCATTTACCCCAATATCTGGTTCTGTGTCTTTGTTATTAAGACCAATTAGAGATTTTGCTACACATATTTAATGCAATCACCATGAAAGCTATAGTACTATTTTTCACAGAAATTAAAAAGATAAGAAATGTGAATATAAGACCTTCCAGATAGCTAAAACAATTCTGAGCAACAACAAAAACAGATGGAGTTATCGCCATCTTCAATTTCAAATCATAGCACAGAGTTGTAGTAATAGAAACAGCATGTACTGGCTGGCATTACTTTTTAAAAAGATCTATTCATTAATTAGATGTAATTGAGGACCTACATATAAACACCCAGTCCTATGACAGTTGATTTTTGATAAAGAAGACAATAATATATATTTGAGAAAACATCCTTAGTAAATGATGTTGGTCAAACTAGATAGCTACTTCTAGGAAAATGAAAATAGATCTATTATCGATCATTCTTTACAAACCCCAACTGCAAATAGCTAAAGAGGTTCAACATATGACCTGATTATTTGACTGCAATAGAAGAGAAAGAAGGGAATAGGCTTGAACTCATTGGTACAATAGATGACTTTCTGATTGGGGTCCCAATAAAATTGCTGTTAAGACAATTAAGTTTAAAAACTTAAACTTAAAAAGTTTCAGTACAGCTAAGAAAACCATCATTCAAGTGAAGAGACAGCACACAGAATCAAAAATAATCTTTGGAAAGAGAAGTTTTATTACTGTATGAGTTTTTTAATCTATTCTGAATGTTTTGCTTTTTATATAAAGTTTGATATTGATTTTTAAAAAAACAATTAAAAATTGAAAAATAATCTTTGTCTGAGAGAATTTTAGTATCTAGAACACATAAAGAACTCAAAAAATTTAAATCAAGAAAACAAACATCCCAACTTAATATTGGAATATAGACTAAACAGAGAGTTCTCAAAAGAAGAAATAAAAATGTCTGAGAAATATCTTATAAATGTTCAGAATCCTTAACCAGCAATGAAATGCAAATTGAAACTTCCTTGATACAGTGACAAAAATAAAATGTTTTAAAATTGTCAATACAGGGTGAAAGATAACAAAATAGAAAAAATACTCTAGATTCTTGGATTCCAAATTACTGTGGCAGGCAGAACTGTGTTGTCTGGTCTTAAAGGCCGGTTACCCCATTAGGATCCGTTGAAGAGCTCTTGAAAAACAATGTCATTGCCTATTAGACAATACCCTGACCATGTCACATCTAAACTCCAGGCATACCCAAGTTGCACATATTGTCTTCTGGTCCAGTCTGGTGAGCCTCCTAGACCCTAACATGCCTCCACCCTCTCCAGTTTCCAGACCTACCTCAGGTCACATGTCCTGTGAACCAGCTGAGTATAAGTCCCACCCTCAATTTTCTTGACAACCAGGCTTGAACCCAATCACATATCCTGTGCCCAGACACTAGCATACCTGAAAGATAACCAACTTCCAGACCTAGACCAGGATGCACATTTGTGCACCTACCCAGCCTAGTGAATCCCTAGAACCAAACCTGCTCACAATAACTCAAACTCAAAGGCCTAGGCTCAGTTGTACAGCCTGTAAGATGGCCTACCCTGCTGAGTGCCAAATATATAGCTGGCCTACTCATGCCATCCTCATACCACCAGGTAAAATTTGTACAACACCCCAAAAGGATGCAAGTCTTGTCCCATTTGTACCATTCACATGCCTTCTGACTTTACTCCTGAACTGAAGTCACTCCCATTCCTCCAGTCCAAAGAGAACTAAGTATCTGACAGATTGGCTTACCAACTCCTCATACCTCATCTGAAATTAACTAAGCTTGGTGAAAGAGATAAGCAAACTTCGATTCAACAGAGGCATCCTAGAATCTCATGTCAGGCATACAACCAATGAAAGGAGTTCAGGTCTCATCACAAAAACACAAACAATATGAAAGACCAAAACACTATGTCTCCCCTCACATCCACCATTCTACAGAAATGTTTTCCAATGAGAATTGCCTAAGTGAAGCCTAGTGTAGTAATATCTTTTTCTGAAAATATCTTTTACCTCCAAGGGTACTGAACTTCTACCAGACCTTACCACCAAGAATAATAAAATGCTTTGAGATCATTCAAAGCTATGTACTCCATCTTCAATGCCACTGTGTTCTCTGATTGTTTAAGTCTAACATACTTTGAGTAAAACAATATAATAAATTTCCCTATACTTTTCATTTCCCTTGTAATCAGCTTTTACAATGTAGGTTTAAAAAACAAACAAACATAGATCTAGGGTGGTGGTGGTGCAACCTTTAATCAGAATTTCTAGGAGTGAAACCAATGATTGATTAACTCTCTCTCTCTCTCCCTCCCTCCCCCTCCCCTTCCCCCCTCCTCCTGCTCCTTCTCCTCCTTCTTCTTCTTCCAATCAAAACCCTCTAGTACTAATACTCCTGTGCCTTTTTCCTTGGAGAGTTTCTTGTAGCCCAGGCTTTCCTTACACTTACTATGTAACTAATATTGGCCTTGAACCCCTGATCCTCCTGCCTCCACCTCCCAATAGCCTAGATTATAGGCATACATCACCAATACCTTATACCTTTAAGTTTAGTTGGTTTTACCATCTGTGTCATTAAATGAGGGAAAACGAGATGAATAGCTAGCAACCGTCTTGACTTGCTTCCTGTTGCAGTGATAAACACCACAACCCAAAGCAAAGTGAGGAGAAAAGCATTTATTTAGCTGATACATTCTGATCATAGTCCATCATTGAGAGAAGTCAGGGCAGTGTTAATATCTTGTTTGTGTTCTGACAAATAAAGCTTGCCTAGAAATAAAAGGGCAGATCTAGCCATTAGTCAACCATAGAGGCCAGGCAGTGAGGGCACACACCTTTAATCCCAGCACTTGGGAGGAAGAAGTAGGAAGCAGGAAGATTAGGACTTCAAGGCAACCCTGAGCTACAGGAGATTGAACCAGTCTAAATGAGAAACAGATCTGGGATGTGGAGGCTTTCATCTTTAATTCCAGCACTTGGGAGGCCTTTGATCCCAGTACAAGGGAGGTGGAGACAGGAATATTAAGTAAGTAGAGACAGGATCTCAGCCTATTCAGTGTGAGGATAAGTAAAGACAGGACCCACCACCACCTCTGTCATTCAATCTGATATTTTGTAGAGGTAAGAGGTCTCTGGTGGCTGACTGCTCTGCTGCTCTGATCTTTCAGTTATCTGACTCCAGGTTTTTGTTGATTAAGACTAATTAGAATTGAGCATCAGGAAAGAAACTCAAGATAAGAACCAAAGCAAGACCATGAAGGAACACTGCTCCCTGCTTGCTTCTCAAAGCTTACTCAACATACCTTTTATATAAGACAGGACAACTGGCCCAGGAGTGGCACCATTCCAGGTGAGCTGGGCCCTCCCACATCAATCATTAATTTAAAAAATGCCATCTCTCCTTTGAGGTTCTCTCTTCCCAAATGACAGTAGCTTGCAATAGAAAACTCATCAGCACACAACAAGGCTTTTATTGCCAACAGGTTTTATATGTACTAATTAATTTAATCCTTATAATTATTGTTCTTATCTTAAATATAATGATGCAAACCTGCATATCATAGTATTCACTAGACATGTCACAATAGTGTTGTGACAAAACTAAGTGACATCCTAAGTCTGTGTCCAAAATGGATGAAATAAGGAAATTTGTATTGTTGAGCACCTACTGCTCAATTCCATGAGGTTGTAATTTCCTCTTCATTTTTACATTTCACATGAGAAATTCAGATAAGCTAAGTGACATGCTCAGGTCAAATAACTTCTAACCAGCAAGGCAGAGATGTGACTTTTTCTAGATCTTCATAATCTCTTCCACCAGTTTCGATTTTTTCCATGATTTAAAACTAATTGTAATAATTATAGTGAAAATTATTAAATACCACCTCTATAGTAGATATATCATTAAAATTATTCTATTAAATATCTAATGAAAAATTAGAAGTTTGTGTCCTAGATACAAAACATCTAGTTGTTTATACAGCAAGGATTCAATGCACCATGAGGCTGGAGATCCATAGAAATATTTCATAAAAATATACTCAGATAACTTGAGAAGTAGAATAAAATTGGAGATACCTCTTGTACACAACTTGGAGATTGTTTTTATGAGGTGTTTGTTTGTTGGTGGGGAATATTATTTCTTCTTTTGCTGGAATGTGTGATGGAAGGTCCATTTACCTGCTCTTATATGACCTAAGAATAAAACCTCAGAAGGGCAGCTGAGCAGGAGGCTCCTAGAGAATGTCTTTCTCTCTGAGAGGTCCAGGCTTCGTCTATATACATGCACCACTAAATAACCTAAGGCCACTCCTTAACAGACAGAGTGTGAAAAAATATAGACCATAACATAGCTATTTGGAACAAGAACAGGACAAAGAGGCATTTCTCAAATTTAGGGAGTGTATAGATCTTTCATTTAAAAATAATTAGACCTCTTATGCTAGCTGAAATTGCTTATCATTTTTAAATAGGAAGGTTATTTTCTCTGGAAAATTAAAAAATAAAAACAAATTCACAAATGAAATATAAAAATACTTTAAAATTAATGCAAACACTAATGCATACCAGATATGAAAGAAGATTTTTTGAAGGATAAGGAGTCCTGGAATAAGTGATCTTTTAAGACTACAAGCTCTTGTGTAATCCAAAGAAGAGAAACAAAATAAGAAAAACATCAGAAAAACTAGACGTCATCCGCAGGTCTAGGAGAGAGTAGCAACTCTACCCCCACTCCCAAGCTTCTCCCTGAAGGCCAGGGCAGCAACCTGCAAAATACCCACAGCAGAAGCAACATCCACATCAGAAGCAGGCCTATGCAGCAGACCTCAGGCACTTACTGGATGAGGGCCAGGAGAATTAAAATGGAGACATTGCTGATACCTACCACTGCACACCATAGTCTGGAGGAACAAGGCATCTGACCACAGAACTTTTGGGAATAGCCAACCAATATGTGTGTGGTTTAACTTGAGGTACACACTTTGAGAGAGACCCATACCTAACACTTCCTAAATGGCCAGGAACTGGGGACTGGATAGCCCAGACATGCCTAACAACAACAACAACAACAACAACAACAACAACAACAATCAATGATTCCTAATGATATTCTGCTGTACTCCAAGATCAGTGCCTTGTCCAGTCATCACAATAAAGGCTTTCTTCAGCAGCAAATGGGAGCCTGTGCAGAAACCCACAGCCAGACATTCTACACATAGTCTCAACCGGAAACCTCTACTGGTCTTTCCCGTCGAAGCCAGGGGAACCCCAAGGAAGGGGAGGGAAAGAATGTAGGGGTCAGAGGGGCAAAGACACCAGGATATCATGACTCTCAGAATCAATTCAGCAGGACTTATGAGGGCTCACAGAGACCTGAGCAGCAAGCACTGCATGGGCCTGTGCCAGGTCCTGTGCATACATGGTATGGTTGTAGGCTTAGTGGTTTTGTGGGATACCTAACAGTGGGAGTGAATGTGTCTCTGGCTCTTTTGCCTGTTCTTTAGATTCTTTTCTTCCTATTGGGTTGCCTTGTCTAGCCTTTTATGGGGGCTTTTATTCAAACTACAATCCACTGAAATATTGCCTGGTACATTATTCTGTTTTCTCTAATTAATATTGTTAATTAAAGCAGTACAATTTGTCCCTGTCATGGTGCTAAATACAAATGCCTTGTAGCACAGGTTACTGGTTGAACTCCAAGAACAAAAGAATCCTATCTAAATAAACTACGTATCATCTAAATGAACTAGATATGCTTATAACACTCCTTAATCATTGTTGAGATACTAACACAGAAGCTTTTAGCATAATAAAAACCCTGTAGATATCTGCCACCCACAACATAAGACCAAATCAGCAGATTCCCAAAATTTATCAAATTCAGTTTGGAAAGTATTGAGATAAACAATTTGGAAGAAATGTGCCCAGATAGATAATGAAAAAAATCATTTTATAAGAATATTTCAACTAATAAAAATGAGAAAAAAATTGTAGAATGTAGAACTTTACAAATCTTTAATTTGTAACAATGCTAATCAATAGTTGTCAGGATATAAGAGAGATACAATCAAACAAAGTGTGGGCAAAGTATTCTTCCAGGAACAAGCTTAACCTCAGACCCAATCTATCTAGATAATTATGAGTTTATAGGAATTAGAGAGACTGAGAATATTATTGAATAACACAAGAATCATTTAATTTTTTTATTTTATGGAGATCACTATACATATTATGTTTAAAGTTTTTCTAAATCTGTTTTCCATTGTTATGATGCAATAAAAAAAAAAAGCAGTTACTCGGCCCTTTATGGACTGATGTCTCATCAGTATGGCATGGCTTTCACACCTGTGGTTACCCATCAAAGGCCTGAATAAGATTTGACCCATCTTATTTAGGGGTAGGATACCTGTGGTCCCTTCTCTTCCCACTTATCATGTAAATAACAATTGATGAAAACAATGTTTTCTTTGTTGATATAGCTGCTGATAAGTTGCTAATCTTCCTGTAAGTAACTCTAATTAAACTCTTTGTTTCACAAGCTACCTGGGTAAACTTGTTTCTGTAATTCTTTTGGTACTCTATATGATATAAGTAGATGTTTGTATCTCCTCGGAATTCACATGAGCTCACATGTTTTTAAGGTAAACATAAGATCAGTCAGATCCATTTATTCAGACTTTAATAAGGTCTATGTGGACCTTGTCACATATGATATAAGGTAAAGTGTGTGTAAGAGGGAAAGATTAAATTGTAAGTTGGAAAACAAAAAAGACAGACATTCTGTACTATCCTTTTACAATAACTCACTTCTCAGAAAGTTCTGGAATTCCATGATGTTACATAAAACTCTACAGAGAGCAGTATCCACAATGATCAAACATCTTTGCAATAGGTTCATGACCTCTCAACACTGGGAACTAAATTTCTAATACTTTAGCACTTGGGGCTCAAACTCATTCAAACCATAGTAACACCTAACCTACTAACATAACAACTTACAGCACGGTGTGCTACAGAGAAAACTTTGAGATCACATGGGATTTGCTTTCTATCACATGAGATGGTATCACAATGTATATTGATAACTTACTTGGGAAAATCAAAGTAGTGTACTCATAGAATGTAAGAATGTCATTTCATACAATCCAAAAGCCAAAAATTTTAAGTGCAGTAATCATAAGTTGAGAATTAATTGTAGAATATTTGTGAATATTGTGAAGGGCTTAGTTATGTTTCACCAAACACAGACTTAAACACAAATTATTATGGACAGAAAGACGTGGATGAGAGAATACATAACATTAGTGTTGATATAATTAGTAGAAAAAACTGTGTTATTTGTTGTATTTGTACATTTGCTTAAAAATTTCCTTTGAAAAAATTAATAGATGAAAAAATAAAGAGATCATTTTTTCTGCATAAAACCTGATGGCAGAACAGAGTATCAGAAACCAAAGTCATCATGAGAAATAAGAAGCTTTAACCCCAAATCTTACAAGGGATCAGTTGAGGCTACTAAAGTTGATCTTGGAAGTAACTCCTCTCTTGACCTTGAACTTCAGTCTTTCTTAGGCTGCACTATCTCCTCTTCCACTACATTTAGCATAATACACATCATATTGAAATAACCTGTCTCATGATCCAGGTCTTCCCTTGAACTAGGAGTTCCTTACTCATCAATGCCCAAAGCCTACATGTAAAATTTACTGCATGATTTTCAATGAATTTTTCAGTTCAACTAAAGAACCCTGAGATATCCAGTTTATAAATTAAACACATGGAAAAATTAGTCCAATGCCATCTTTCCTTTGAAATCAAAACAGAAAACTTATTAGCAAACAAAAATAAAAGGGGGGACAAATGTATAGGTGCAAGCCTCAGTTTCAGATATGAGAGGTTTAACAGCTCCATGAAAAATGATTGACCCAAGTACAGGGAAACAAAGGCCATATGAAGTGACCAACCATCTTTTTCATTCTACAGCATAACTAAGTCGTTTTTCAGCCTCCAAATCCCCATCTGTGATTCTTTTCCTACTATATAAAACATCAAATACATAAGTTCATGAGAAAAAAACTTCAAGATCAATAAAAATAAACAAAGGGAAACAAAAGGGATGAGCAAGTACATCCCCCACCATTATTCAAGTTGTCCTCTGGACATTTCCTGTCCAACTTGGCTACATGTCTGTGAACAACAAGAGTCTTTGAGAACTCTTAGTATAGAGATCTGAAAAGTTCTCATAAAGACTGCACAAGGAGATCTACAAGATTTTCTTTTTTATGTTGTGATTTCTTTATTCTTCAACCAATGCCTAGGGTGGCTCTAGGAAATTGGAACTAATTTTCACAGAAGTAGAAATGGAGGTCAGAGAGGTCAGCTGCTTCATCATGTAATGACTGGGCAGCAGGGAGGCCCTGCGCTTTGACCTGGAATGTTCTAAACCCTGGCTCCTAATTTGCTCCTAATTTGCAGCTCTTGCACATATACTGTGACCCAACATCTCAAGTAACTTTGCTCTGCTCTAAGGCTTTCCTGTCTCATTTTCCTATTACAGAATAAGACAATTGAAACATTTCCCCTTGGGTAGGACACTGTGGAGGGTATATTTCATTTCATTTGAATAAAATGTATATTGCAGTTATGGATGTGAAATTACTTCCTTTTTTTCTTTTTTTCCTCTTTCTTTTTTTTATTATGAATAAAGTCACATTTTCTACTCGTGCATATCCTTATTCAAGGTCCCTTCCCCCTCCAATCCCCTCCAGTCACTTTCTTTTCTCCACATCTCCCCATCTTCTCCCCAGAATGGGCAGGAAGTCACAAGGTCCCAAGGTCCCAAGGTCCCAATATTGCTCAGTTCAGCCTCCACTCCTGGCAGATCCAGTTTCCTCCCCCCAACATCGAGAACTGAATCAGGTGTTCCTCTAGGGGGAGTGGGATCCCAGGTGTCAGTCCAAGGTATTTCAGATCCCAAGCTGTTCAGTTGTTGTGGTTTGCAGCTTGGACATGCTTTGCTTTTTGCTTTTTGCTTTTTTGTTTAGAGTCCACTAATGAGGGAGTACATCCCCTGCTTATCTTTCTGAATTTGTGATACTTTGCTCAGGAGGATATTCTCCCAATCCATCCATTTGCCTGCAAATTTTAGGATATCATTTTTTCTTACTGCTGAGTAGTATTCCATTGTGTAGATGTACCACAGTTTGTTAATCCATTCTTCAGTTGAGGGACATCTAGGTTGTTTCCAGGTTCTTGCTATTACAAATAATGCTGCTATGAACATAGTTGAGATAATGCCTTTGGAGTGTGAATGTGCATCTTTAGGGTATGCACCCAGAAGTGGTATTGCTGGATCCTTGGGGAGATCTACAAGATTTTCAAATCACTCTAAATGTCTACAACACACAGCCTAAGGGACTTCAGACATCTTACACAGAATGGTGTCTAGAAGTTCCATCTAGCTCCATTATTCAGTGTCTATAACCAGTATTTCCAGACAATAGTCCCATTGTTCAATAATTGGACCACAGCCCAATAATAATTAAGAAAATGACTGAGACTAGGGATACTGAAGAAAGCTGTAAGTCTCCAGATGCATCAGTATACATGGCTTTTGATGCTTATTTATACCTAAATTAAGAACTAGGAACTCACTGTGGACCAGGCACTTTTAAAATGTTTTATGTGCACTGTCTTATCTTTCCAACTTGAAGGGTTAAAATTTTCTGTTCACCTCTTGTTATTTTGAAATGATGAAATAATAAATTCCAGAGAAAGTTCCCATGGCTAGTTTAATGTCGGAGCTGAGATCTGAATCTGGTGTGACGAGTCTAGAGTTTAAGCTCTTGTTAATATGTCCTCACACATTCCTCAGACACAGAAAAGACAGCTTGGAGGGGCAAGGATGACTACCACATCTGGGCAAAGCAGAATAGAAACAGATATACTAACATGGCTAGAGGTTGGGATGTAGAGTGGTCTGAATCTCATCTAAGGATCTTGGCTGCAAGGTGTGTTTCTTTACAAACTAAGAGGAAAAAGACAAAAGGAAGAAATGAGAGAGGTAAATGACCTCCCATCAAACTGCACCTCAGCCAGGAAGGTGTTAAAAAAAGCTTCAAAGCAGAGAAGTGATCCAAATGGCATTTCATCAAGACTAACTTATCAACCTGTCAGCCATTTCTAGAGTATACAGAAAGGAGAAGAACCTGCAGGCGAAGATGCAATCAGGAGACTATTGCAGATGCATATTTCAAGGTGTCAAACCTGAGTGAGAACAGGATGATGAGAGCAGAAAGTAAAGTAATAAACATAAATAATACTTAATACCAAGCATCATGGGAAAACAGACCCACCCTAAGAGCATGTCTGATCAAGACTGTGATCTTGATAGCCCTGAGAGGAAAAACAGAGTGACAAATGCCCTGCCAGACCCTTCCTGCTTCCCAAGGTACTTGCCTCACCTGGCTATTTCTTCATCAGAACATAAACTTCAAGGAGTAAGGAACCCTTTATGGGTCTGTCAGTCAGTCTAACAGGTTTTCTCATTGTTGACCAAGAGTTTGGTGTTGGGTGAGTCAATAGAGCAGTAGCTAGCAGGCTATTTCTACTTCCCTGGATTCTCCATATAGGAAGAAGCTCTCCCAAGGTTCAACACTAGTGTGTCTGTCTCAAGAGGCTTTCCTTTATGAGATGTTTTAAATTACATCATTTTGTTTAATATTCACAAACTTACCTCCATGATACATAATATGGGTTTATGTTTTTTCTTATATTTATGGTTGTAAGCCAAGTCTTTAATGGCTGAGCTTTCCCTCCAGCCTGGGATTTTATGTTTTTTCTTTAACTTATGTTGTTTTTTACCTTCCTCTGCAAGACTGACAAGCTCAGCTGTGTCAGTTTTCAAGTTTCACTGAAGAATTCTCAGCAGCCAGAACCACAGTATCCAGCAGAAGCAAAACGCACACTTCAATTGTCAGTAACCCAGCTAGAAGGAGGGCTCAGTGAGTAAAGGCATTTGCAGGCAAGCCTGCTCACCTGACTGTCATCCTAGGAAGTGATGTGGCAGAAGGAGAGAATGGACTCCAGAACATTGTCCTCTGACAGCTACACACACACACACACACACACACACACACACACACACACACACACAAGAAATAAGTGAAATGAAAATTAAATTCTCCAGTCACTGCCTTTCTAAAGCTTAAGAGGCTTACTTTTATAAATTGTGAAGTTAAGTTTAATAATTTTATAACCAAATACATACAAATATTATCAGAATAGTTTTTATTTCTTTTCTTTGTTTTCGTTTGACGTTTTCAAACAACTATGAAAAGTTGAGAGTAGTAAATTAAAAACAAAATTGTTGTTCATAAAAATGTCACTGCAAGTTAAAAAAAATAAATAAAAAGGCTCACCATCCAGAGACTGAAACTATGTCAGAGCTCATTAAACTCTAGCTTTATATATATATAAACTTACACAGACTCAAAAATGCTCTACTGTTTGGAATTTAGGAAAAAAGTCGATAGGGATAACAGTTTTGGGATGAGGCTGTGTAATATTTTTACACACTGGGAACACATCTCAGGTGAGATGTCACATTTCAAATGCCCACGCAGTAGCCACGTGGGGGTAGTGGCTACTTATAGCTCCTATGTGATGCCTGGTATGCCTTCCATATTTAACGAAGACCTGAATGAAACGGGGAAGGCAGGGTCAGAGAAGCTAGCACCTTTTAAATATGTACTGTTCTATTCCTTCACAAGAGTTCTTCCATCTCTCCCTCACATCAGTCCCAGTGAAGAAGGTATGACAAACACCTCTATCAGCCGATGTGCGTGTAAAGTCATGAAACTTACACATGGCTACATTAGCCTTGGAGTAAAAGAAAGATTCAGAATGCAGCCTCTCTTCTGCATCTCCTACGATCACAACAGCCACTCACAAGTCAGCCCAATACAACTATAAATCACATTCTCTATGCTACTTCATACTTTGCTTTAGACAGGTACAACCCATTTTAAGCAGTCTAAAAAGATGCCTGGGGCTCCAAGAGTCATCAATGCAGCCGTGTCTCCAGTGCCAACTGGATGAGAAAAAAGACTGCCAAAAACTCAAGGTTTTTATTGTGTTCTGTCATGTGGCAAGTACTCATGTTTAGTCATTGAGTTAAGCACTCAGTATCATTATGATGTTTTTAACAAAGCATATTCTCAGCAGAATCTGTTCTTGTCCGCTTTCCCCATCCCTGTACACCTTGTCGTTCTATCTGCTTTCATGTGACACTGGTCCTCTTTTGATACTCCCCTTGACTCTTTTATAGCCTCTTATGCTTTAACCACGTGTATAAACATTTATAGGTGGACATAGTCACATTACACTATTACACCATCTGCAGATGAGAGTGAACATAACAGTTTTTATTTTGAGTCAAATTTTTCCTCATTTTTTTCTCCCAGTACTGAGTTGTACAGCAAAGAGGTTTGTGCATATTAGCAGAGCATTCTATCAGCTGAGCTATATCCCCAGCATGATGAACACGCCTCCTTAACATTATCACCTAAAATCCTTACCACCATGAGAAACTAATATTATTATTATACTCATTTTATCAAACAGAACTAGAAATCTCATTTCAAGAAAATGAGATTATTTGTACTGTGCCTCAAAAACATGGTATAGTCTAAAATCAAGTAAGAATCTGTAATCCCAGCACTTGGAAAGGAGAGGCAGTAGAATCAAGAGTATAAGGCTAGCTTCACAATACAGTGAGCTTAAGGCTAGCCTGAGCTATATGAGACCCATCTGAAAAAGGGAGGTGGTAGGCTATAGGAAAAATATAATCAAGCAAAAAGTTGCTCTGGAAATAAAAAAAAAACTAACCTTGACATGTTCAGTTCTTGCTTCTGAGCCATTCATCTTGCTCGGTGTAAATAGATCAAGCACTTTAGAATTGGCACAACAGGGAAAAAATGAATCAGATGCAATGGCAGGTTTGTTCTTTACTTAAAGCCAAAATCTTCTAGAATAAAGAGGAAAACAATAAGCTGAAACTGAATGCCTCTCAGATACTTTTCTACAGCCATACATCTATATACATGCTAAACGCAACTAGCATACAACATTAAAACTTATCAAATGTTTACCTTTGCCCAATATTAAAACTCACCACATTTGTACACTTGCCCAAGTCCTCAATACTCACATGTACTGAAGGTGAACTACACAGTTGCTAACAATGCTGTCAGACGCTCACAGTTCAAGAAGAGTCTGCTTAGCGAGCATCAGCCTTGCAACAGCCCAGAGAAATTACAATGTCCTCTGATTACTCATCTCCCGCCCCAGAGCTTACTCACTTCCTGGAGCCTCCACTGCACGTATAAAAAAGTCCAGGTTCACAAGTCAACCTTATATTCTAATTAAACCGGGGCTCTGATTACCTGATTATCCTGTACAGTCATGGAAGTACTATGTAGTCACTACATCAGGGGCTTTTATCATAGTTCTGTGGTAAATTTATTTATTCATTTTCACTCTTACTAACCTCAACACCTGACTTGTCATTACTGTGCCATTGTAGAAGCAGCCAACTCTGCTAAATAGAATCTAAGACTCCCATGGGGAGTTGTCTACCCATAATTATACTTCTCCCAGCTAAACCTACCTGCCACCCAAACATTCATATTTACTCCAGCAGCAGCAGAGCAAGAAAATACTGAAGAATAAACACCTCACTCGTCTGAACTGTCACTATAAGGATTAAACTTAGGAAGCCAATAAGACTACTTGTTTGTCCTTCCTTCAGAAATAAGCCTTAGTGGAGGGAGGTATTGTGGCAGAGACCTTTAATCCTAGCATTCTTGTGTTGTAGTAAGTTTTTTTTGACTTGTTTTGTGTTTGGGAGATTTGTGTTTGGAGTTTGTAATTTGGCGCGTGTGGCGGCTGTGATTTGGAACTTGGTTTGTGTGTCTGTAGCTTTTGTCTTTTAAATGAAATGAAATTATATGTTTATATATTTTAATATTGTTTGGCCTATATTTTAAGTATATTATTAGTTAGTTCTATATTTTAAATTAACTTATTTTTATGAATTTATTTATTACGTGGCTTGTAGCCCGTGGCTCACTTGAATTTTTATATGTTTTTTTTGGGGGGGGCAAGGATTGAGACTGGCCAACTTTATTTTTTTTTTATTTGGCTGTTTTTGATTTTTTATTTATTTTTATGGTGTTTTATATAGGCTAAAATAGTTTTTTATTTATAGTACATAGAGAACATTTTTATTATATTTTTTTGTTCAATTAAAAAGGAAGGTTTTAATTTTTATATAGTAAAATTATAAACAACAGAATAGTTTTTAAGTAAGAATTATAGTTATAATATTTAATTTATTTGTATTTATAAAATTAAAGAGAATATTTTATTATTTATTTTATTATTGTGAGTTTAAAGTTTTATATTTAATATATCTTTTAAACTAAAAAGAATTACATTTATAATTATTAAACTTTTAATTACATTAAAGACTATAGAAGGATATATTATTATGTAAATAAATAGGAAGTGTAAGTAAC
>PVIH01025573.1:0-20409 GCA_004025045.1 Sigmodon hispidus
AAAAAAAATTGCCAGATATCCTTCTAGACACAAAGAGAAGCAACTAATAAACTGTGTCAAATTTCCTACATCACTGTAAAATATGCCAGAGACTTTAGGCCAAATAGGCTAAAGATAGATGCCCCAGCATTACAAGAAAACTTTAGGTGACTGTCCAGACAGACAAGTGTCATCTCTGTCATTTTCTAGACTTTAAAAGTTGCTTGCACTTCCTGTTTATTTAGATAATATTATATCCTTCTGTGGTCTTTAATATAGTTAAAAGTTTAATAATTATAAAAATAGTTTTTTTAGTTTAAAAAATATATTAAATATAAAACTTTAGACTCACAATGATAAAATTAATAATAAAACATTCTCTTTAATTTTATAAATACCTATGTTGTGGTTGTGTCCCAAGTTTCATTTAGCTATATCAGGGATAAAGACACAAGAGACAAGAAAGCAATGAAGTGCTGGGAGAAGAGAGAGATTACGATAGCTTAGAAAGCAGAAATTGTGTATTTTTTTAAAATAGTGATTCATCAACACACAGCCACAGAGATCATTATATATTGAATTGTATTATCTCAATATTCTATATTAAATATGAAATCTCTAATAACTCAAAATATGATCTTATTCAAAACATGGATTTACAGATATGATTAGTTAAGATGATAATATACTGGACTGGAGTGACGAATTTTTTTTTAACTTTCTTTTTATTTATTTTTTGTGTCTTTCACATCATGCATCTCAATCTCATTCATTTTCCTGTCCCTAAGTATCTGTCCTTTACCCTTGCAACCCCACCCTCAAAGTAAAATTTAAGAGAAAAAAGGGAAAAAGTATCAGGGTAGCTGTAGTGTGACACAGTGAGTCAACACAGTAAACCCTTTAGCCCATACATCTTCACATGCAAGTGTTCATTGCAAAGAGTCATTGGTCTGGTTTGAGGCCTCTGGTTTCTGCTTCACTTTCAATGCTGGGTCCTAACTGATACTACTCTTGGATATCTTGTTATTCTTCTGTGTCAGGGAGATCCTGCAGCTTTAGGCCTGAAGGCTCAGCCCTTTCACATGCTCCTGTAAATAATAGATAGTGTGGATGTTGTGGTGGGCCAACTCATAATCTTGGTTTTGCATCTGGGTTGTTGCAGGGTTGGTCAGCCCACCAGCTCTCACGCATCCTTACAACCAGAGTGAGCTTTCCAGCATTCTCCTGCCTAGTTTACCCCTTGCAGCAATGAGGAAAGATCAAGACAGGGTTAGTTCTCCTGCTTTTACAGCCTCAGGGTCAGCACTTTAATACTTGGACCATCAGGGTCAATTCTACTGTATTTCTCAAGTGTGGAGCAGGGCCCAATTTCCTGAGTTCTATAGCTGATGAGGGAGAGGGTCAGCTCCCTCATCTGTTACAGGCAAAAATGAGTGAGAGGTAAGGGGGGACATCTGTACCTGACTTGTGCTGCTACATGAGAGGTGAGTAGTGGGGATAGCTCTCTTGTGCTCACATCTTTGGGGACACCTCACCCATATTTCTACCAACAAGGTTGGCTCTACTCTGCTTCCCAGGTAAGGTACAGAGTCTGCTCTTCAAAGTGCTGTAGTTGGTAAGGTGCAGGGACAGCTCCTCTGCTTTTATGCCCTCAAGGTCAGCTCTCCCACTTGTCTTATACAAGGAGGGGTGGGAGAAAAGGCATTTCTTCCCCACTCATGCTACTATATGCTAGATGGGGGGCAGATCTCTTAAGATCATGTTCTATGCCTGATCACCTGTGTCCTCCCCCATAATCAGAGCCAACTACACTGTTGCCCAGACAAGATGCAAGACCCACTTTTCCAAGTGTAGTGACTGGTAAAGGGGAGAGTCAGTTCCTCTACCAGCTAGAGGAGGTCATATTTCCCTTGCTCCTACCACCACATTACAGATGAGAGAGGCAGCACTAGTTATGCCCATTTCATGTTCTCAGGGATAGCTCACTTGTGACCCTGTGTACAGGATCAACTCTACTGTGCGGCCCAGGAGAGACACAGGGCCTGTTCTCCCAAGTGTTGCAGCTAGTGGGGGGTTGGATTAGGTCACTCACCTGCTGCAGGTAGGTGGAGAGGGTTTAAGGGAGGAAGACATCTTTGTCTCCCCTATGCCACCACATGGCATATGAGAGGAATGAAACCTGCTATCCCATTCTTATGCACTCAGAGCCAGCTTGTTTATGGCCCTGCCAACTGGGTCAGCTCTATTGTGCTGCTCAGGTGAGTTATAGGACACACTGTCCTGTGTGTTTTAGCTGGTGAGGGGCAGGGCCAGTCCTCCCTAATGTAGCCAAGGAGGAGCAGGACCAACTTTATACAGCACTATCATCTTGGCCTTTGGTGGTTATCTGGAGCTACAGACATCAACAGAGACCAGGGTTGTATGAGATCCATGAACCCAGTGGCATGGGCTCCAGCAGCATCCAAAGCCCAAACATCACCATATCCCTGGGTGGCAATCAAGCCACCCACCTCAGTCTGATCCTCATGTCACCCACCTCTTCAGATATACCTTTGTTTTCAGTACATGAACCATTCTGGCTCTTTCTTGCTAATACCACACCATACATGTGCTCCCCATAATAGTGCCAATATGCTCAGTGTAGCAAGGTGCCAGGTGGACCTTTGTTTTCTCCTCACAGCCTAGAGAAGAATGTCCCAGGTCTGAGTGTGGGTATCCTTGCCCTGCTCAGTCCATCATAGCACTGAGCAGAAGCATGCTTCCTTATCACAAACAGATCAGTATAGTGCCTAGCTACCTGGCCTCTTTGGTGGGCTCTTAGTTGGTACAGAGTATTGCTGGAATCCTCTTTTGGGCACAGCTAGAAGGGACCAATATTCTTATGACAAAGGGAAACACTGCAGGGAGAGAAAGTCATGTAAATATGAGAGCAGCACAGTGATGCTGCTTCAAGGCAGGGAATGACATAGAGAAGGTGAAAAAGAGCTATGTGACAGCTTCTCCCTTTCAACACTAGGAAGAAACCAGTTCTACAGATAGCTTAAACTTCCAGTCTCTAGGACTCTTACTCTGCTCATAGTATTTTGTTCCAGTTACAGTCACGCAAAACTACTCCTCTCTGTGGTGATATATTTTATTTTTAATAAAACGAGTTTGGAATATCAGAGCACAAACAGATCCACCCACAGACATGCTAGGCTGGTCAGAGAGTGGTAACTCATGCCTTTAGTCTCAGCACAGGAAAGACTGGGGATATCCCACAACTCCAGAGACAGAGACATCTCTGTGTTGCTGTGAGTTGAAGGCATAACTATTAAATAGTAGTAGCTCACACCTTTAATCTTAACTCTAGAATATGATGCAGAGTTGAACCTGGAAGTAAAATAAGTGGGTGAAGAAGGCATTTAAGGCAGGCTTAGGAAGACAGAGATTAATTTTGTAGAAGTGACAAAAAGCCAGGCTGAGGAAGCTGGAAGATAGCTTTCACCCTGAGAATTTGGCTGGGTGATGTTTGACTGTGATCTGTTTCCTCTCATTGATATTCTAGCTTTTCCCCAATATCTGGCTCAGAGTTTTTATTAAATACAAAGTAGAATTCATGTTTTATTCCTCATTTTTCATAGGTAAAAGTTGCTGTTCATGAGGCTGTAATACAAAAGAGATACATTCCTGAAGATGTATTGCACATCAGGGGTTGTATATGTGTATGAAACATTAGCTAGATTTAAATCAGCTTCTCTGTATTTTACACTGATATAGAGGTATAGAATAAGGATAACTTGCTCTATTTTTATTGTACTCTGTTGACTTAATATTCACAATATTGCTTAAGTTGTTATAGACAGAGATGTTGAGAGTGGTTGATCATATTCTCTAGAGTTCATAGATGAAGAAATCATAATATCATAAGTGAGATGTTTTTGTAGTAAGGTGGGGTGTTTTGATCAGAGCTGTATGACTATAAAATAACATCAGGGTCCAGGCTCTACTATACTAGGACAGTATATGACTAAGCCCATGCCTACATGTGCTACAGAGGCAAAATGCACTTGATAGAAGAATACAGGGCTAAATATGAAGCAAAAGTCTTGTTGACTTCCCAGCTGTTCCTCTATGTTCCATCAGCCTACATGATGATATTCTGCCTATTTTATTCAATATAACTTTTTTCTTATTTTGGCTCATTATGACTGTATCTTTCCAAAGACTTCAATCTTCTTCCTACCTTAATCCTGGGACAATCCTCTTTCCCACTGGAGCAGCCCACAGGTATTAAAGCTCCTTCATGCTTTTTATTTCATTTGCAACTTGATGAGATCTAAAGAGAGGTAGAATACATAAGTCTATGCTATTATATTTTACCACTGAGGCAAAGTTCATCATCACTGGTTACTGTGGAATAATGCTCTTGTACATTGTAAAGGGTTGTTATTTAATTGGTTTAATAAAATGCTGATTAATCAGTAGCTAGGCAGAAAACATAGGCAGTACAACCAGACCAGGAGAATTCTGGGAAAAGGAAGAGCAGATGCAGAGATGCCAACCAGCTGCTGAGCAAGCAGGGCATATAAAAATGAGGTAACCAGTCATGAATTACATGGCAAAGACTAAATAGAAATATGGGTTAACTTAAAGTGTAAACATTAGTTAGTACCATGCCAAGATAATGGCTGAGCATTTATAAGAAATATTAGCCCCCAAAGTCAGTTATTTTGGAAGTGGCTGCCAAGTATTTGGGAGTTGCTGGCAGTAAAGAAACTTCTGACTACAACTGGTATAGTTGGGGTTTAGATTTAGACTCAAATTTTAGACTCCAATTTTAAGGTCATTTTTATAGCAATTGATCTTGACTATTTCACATTTACCATAAGCCAGACACTACCTTAGGTACTTAGAGGACACAGTTTTATCAAACTCTTCTACTTTAAAAATGTAGAGACAGAACTTGAGATAAAGGAGGCAACCTGCCTCATGTGAGAAGAAGGCACAGAAGCAGTGAAGCTGAGAAATAATTATAAATCTAGTCAAATCTATGCCTGGCATGGAGCACATGAACCCACTGCCTCTTCTGTATCTCTTCCAGAGATGAAGACTTTAACAAGTGGCCAGCATAGAATTTTGTTTCCCAGTTCCCAGTGGATGTTTCTAATGAATGGCCTCAGCCCATCAACCAACTAGTAGATCAATAAAATATCCAGGAAGTTCCTTGGCTTACAACTGAGATCCTGACACATATTTACAGAAAATCTCACTCCTTCTTCCTAGCCCCTAAAATATGAAAGCCATAACTCCTGGAGGCTCATAAACAGCATCTTCATAAAGATCCTTCAGTGACATCCTTACTCTTAACTGGTCTGAAACCCAGATCTCACTGACATAATTTTGCCCTATGTCAGTGACAGGAACTTTTGAAAGCAAATCATTCCAGGAAATTTTCTGGACTTAACATGAAAGTCCAAGGAAGAAGTAGTCATTCCCCTCTGCTCATTATAGAGCCATTGGCTGGAGTCTATGCAGTACTCTGCCTACTGAAGTTTATAATGCAGCTCACCTTCTTGCAGCACAAGAGCTTAGCCACTAAAGCTAGTTTAAGAGGAGAAAAATCTTCCTAGAGAGAAGTAAATTATTTCCTCTAAGAATTCTAAGCTCTAGAGATTTACAGGGGAAAAGCACAGATGCTAACCTAACATGCTAGGGAAGAAGGCAGGCGCCAAGCTAAATAAAGGAATCTGAGCAGGTACACAGAGAACATACTTCTTTATTTCCACAGAGAGGCACAAATCTATATTAATAAGGATTCTGAATGCCAAGAAATCAAATAATAACATAAACATCACAGTCAGCCCTGAAGCACCAGAATTGGCTACAATCCTGCACTATGGAAAGGGCAGAGGATGATCTGGGGACATGGCTCTGAAGCTTCCGATGCTTTACAGAAGTACTTGCTCTACTTGTAGAACTACAATTTGATATGTAATGGATCAGAGCCACTCACTCTTCAGCCTAGCCACTAACACAAGAGTGAGGCTCTGGAAAACCATTGCAGATCTCAAAGGTGGAAGATCAAAAGTGTTTCAGACTGAGAGCTCTATGAGAAATCTGAGGCAAGTGTCTTTCTTCTTCCTCAGAAACATTCAGGCCTTAGATGCAATGGAAGCTGAGGTTAGAGCAAGAATAGCAGAGAGATAAAGGCTGCCTCTTCTCATAGTCGTTATACTACAAGGAAGTGATATTTCATGTACAAGAGTGCTTGGGTTTGTCTGCTCCCTTCCAGGCCTGTTTGGCTCCTCCTGTCTACTGGCCAGATATATAAGACAGCTATACCAAAGACATACAATCCTACTGTATTAGTCATGGATTCATATATATATGAATATATATGAATTATATATTACATATATGTATATATGTAAAGAGAGAGAGAGAGGGGGAATTTATTGGAATGACACTCTGCAGTCCAACAATAACTAGCTGTGAATGGAAAATTCAAGAATCTGGTAGTTGCTTAGTTCAATAAAGCTGGGTATCTAAGCTGATCTTCTATATATGCTGGAATCCTGAAGAAGTAGGCTCCAATGCCAGTGAAGCAATGAGTATGTTGACAGAACAGGAAATATGGCAAAGAAGAAAACCTTCCCTTCATGTCCTTATATAGGCTTCCAGCAAATGATATGGCCCAGACTAAAGATTCGTGTTATTACATCTCAAGATCTGGATCAAAATCCTGTGTCTTCTAGTCTCACATTTATTAACCTCCCTATCTTCTCTTTGAACCTAAGGCCCAGTTTTATATAGCTCAAGCTCAGGCAGTTAGTTTTTGGATATTCCATGTAGTAGGATTGTGTTCTGTTCCATTGTAAATAATTGTCCTGCTTACTGGTTTAATAAAAACACTAATTATCTGAAGGCAGACAAGAAGTGTGGACAGGGCTACTAGACTAAGAAAACTCTGGGAACAGGAAGAATAGAGTAGAGATGACAGAGAAATGCCAGAGAGACACAATGATAGACACCAGAAGACACAGAGGAAAGAAGAGAGAAACTGAAATGCTGCTCTAAAAGTAGGTACCAAGATGCATGGCTAAACAAAGTAAGAACCATGGGTCAGTTTAAGAGCTAGCAAGTTATATGACTGAGTCATAGGTCAATCAGCAAAAAATCAATATAAGCATCTGTGTGTTTCTGTGGGACTGCAAGTCTGTGGGTCTGAACCTCTAGGCTAGGCCAGAAAGTCTGAGCCAGAAACTTTAAACTACACTACCACATTATTTTATTTTGTGGATCCATTATATAATGTTAGTGGGCTAAGGGCCATAATGGTGGTGTTGGTAGACAGGCTAGAGAATCTACTGTTTAGTGATGCAACAAAAATGTTACAACAAAAATCTAAATCATAGTTCTCTCCCTCCACAGTCCTATCATCCTTTGAAGTCCAATACAAATCTCTCATGTAAGAAAAACAGCCTAAGTATTCCATTTATTCTTACAGTATTCTTGAGTGTTATAAGTCAAGCACTCTGTTAAGTACTAAGAAAGTGGCTACAAATTGTTCTCCAAATAGATCTTGTTATTGTAATAAATGATTAACAAACAGGACAGATGATGAAGATGAATCCTTGGCATATGCCTGAACCATGTTAGAAAAATAAAAGATGAAAAGTTAAGACTATTGTCTTTGTTAATAGAAGACCAGCCATCTCATCAAAAGAGTTAATCATGCTAGTCAATGAATAAAATTCATTTCTGTAAGGTATCAAAGATTGTAAAGATAATTATTATTGTGCCAAGATATCAGAAAGAGAAATGTCATATGTGGGGTTTTTTCTATGAAGAAATAAAAAAATATTGTGTATAAATTTTATGAAAAAATAAAATAATTAAAATAAACTAACAAGATGGGTATAATGACAGATATTGCACAAAAGAAGACAGAATTAGTGAACTGGAAAATAACTTAAGGGAAAATAGGCAGAATGTGCACAGAAACTCAAATGAAGGAGACACTAAAAAGGGTGTAAGAGACATAAAAGATAGAATAACCCATGAGTAAGTGACATCAGAAGAATAATGAGTGAAAGGTAGAAGAGCAACTGAATAGTTAAAGCACAGATACTAAATGAACATGCTAGGAAAAATATTTCTTAGTCTAGATCCATTAGGCTAGGGAGTCTCAGATAGAGAAGGCATCAAAGCACAGATTAGAGCCTTATTCACCTAAACAAGGGTCAATTAGAGAGAACTACACTGAGGAATATCATAGAAAAGTTGCTGTAATAAAAATAATGTGAAAATATCAAAATATGGTAAAATTCAATTATATTATATTTTGTATTTTAAAATGTATGTCAATAATGGCAGAAATACTTAGAATTAAGGATTAAAATGTAGAGAAATTCCTATTTCAGAATCAACTGAATAACAAGTATCACAGTAGCTATCTGTGGTGATATATTTTATATTTAATAAAATTAGTCTGGAAAATCAGAGAACAGATACACCCACAGTCAGGCCAGGAGATTCAGAGAGTCTTAACTCATGCTTTTAATCTCAGAACAAGATTAAAGACCAAGGAAAGACCAAGAGATGACCTACACCTTTAATTCTGTAACTCCAGAGACAGAGATCTTTCTGTGTTTTTGTGAGTTCAAGGCCTCACTACCAAACATTAGTAGCTTACACCTTTAGTCTTAACTCTAGAATTATAATACAGAGTTGAACCTCAAAGTGAAACAACTGGGTGAAGATATTTAAGGAGGTATAGGCAGAGGATGTGGTATTCTGTAGAGGTGACAAGGAGCAAGGGTGAAGAATTGGGAAGATAGCTTTTAATCTGATCAGTTGCCTCGGTGAGAATGGACTGTGGTCTGTTTCATCTCTCTGACATTCCAGACTGATTTTATTAAATATAAAATATATTACTACAACTATTCTGTACCACAAACCATAAATCTAGACAAAATAGCTCAGTCAATTACTTCCAGGTAGTAGAAATTAGGCACTTCACTTGAGAAAGCATATACATTGATGCAATCTCTGATAATAACAAGCTCCAGAACTGCTGCAGTTATCTGCTTGGGAAAAATGTCTCAACTGTAGTGAACTGAACTGAAACTAAGCAGGGTATGATATTCCTGCTGAGGAGAAGAGCAGAGATTAGAAACCAGGAAATGCAAAATGACAGCATCTCTGAGATAGAATTATAACCAGGGGAGGATCTCAGGTGGACAAAAGCACCAAAAATCCACAGTATCATTTGCCAGGACCACTAAGACAAGCTACTAAAAACTGAATGGCTTCAGCAACAAAAATACATTCTCTCAAGATTCTTGAGGCCAGAAGCCCAAGATCAGAGCATCAGCAAAACTGCTTCCTTCTGAAAGCTGAAACAATAAAAATGATGTTTCCAGGTGTTTTTCCTCATTTTATCTTTATTCTTTATAACTTCTGACAATGCCTTCCCTTGATATATATCTTTCTATACAAAATTATTCTTCTTATAAGGACTCCAATCATTTTGGATTAGAGCCCATACTAATGGGATCCTTTCAAGTTGATTACTCTGTAAAGACGCTATTTCAAAATAGGAAAACATTCAGAAGTACTGGAGGTTGTGAATTCAGTATGCAAAATTTGAGAATACAGTTCAACATATAATCAACATAGAATCTTCTGAAAGGGTATGAGTGAATTTGAACTATAAATCTCAGGCAAGATAATGTTCATGAAGTTAAATATACAAAAAATATTCAAAAATATAAGATAGTATCAAATTTTGACATAAGAAAGTAATTAACTCAATATTAAAATATTTTAAATATTGATTTTAATCAGCAAAAAGAAATTCTAAAAAGAATATTCTACAAACGAATCCAAATAAGTCATTGATGAGTGAGTAGATAGGGAATCTAAGCAGAGAAGTGAAAAAAATCCAAAAGAATCAATGATACTTTAGATTTAAAAAGGACAATAACTAAAATTAATAATTCACTGGATGGGTTTAATAAGAGCTTGAAGAGTAACAAAGATTGACTTAGTAACTTTTAAGAAATTAGTGTAATTTATCCAACATGCAATAATATGCTGAGAAGAAAAATGAAGCAGAAAAAAGCTATAAGAAATAGTGGCCAAACACTTCACAACTTTTATGAAAGCAAAAATAAAACAAAAACTTTGACTTATATAACTCAGGGTCTCAGTGAATCTCACATAGAGTAAATGGGCAAAAATACCTAATCTAAGTGCAGTTATTTGCTACAATTAAAAAATAAAAGAATATCTCTAAAATAGCCAGAAGAAAAAATATAGGGCATTCTCAGGAATAATGACACAAATAATAATGGCTGACCACTCATCAGAAAAGATGAAAGCAAATAGAATTTGGAATAAGATTTTAAAGTACTGTTCAAACAAACAATCTAACAAAATACTCTGAAAAACCAAGGCTGAAATAAAGGTACTCTCAGATAAGCAATTTCTGAGACAATTAATATCCAGTCATATCCAGTAGATCCACAGCAATAAAAAGAAAAGTGCATTCTATGGAAACTCAGAGCTAGAGGAAGATAATTAAATATTTTAAATAGTAATGGAATAGTTTATTACATAAGAACTCTCATTCATTTTATTTCTCATGAATTATTTGAAATAAAATTGACTCAAAAAATGATAGAACACATAGTATGATTTATAAAGTTAACAAATAACTTTATGGCAAGAATATAGTTCAAAACACACAGTATGACTAGTAGATGAAACTATACAATTTGAAAATGATTACACTCATATAGTAGTCAAGTGAGAGATCATGCAGACAGCAAGAATTTAGAAGTGTAAAAAATTCAAAATGTTGCATGAACACTGATAATCTAAAATGTATATTTTTAGCATTGAAGATTAAAAATGAGAGTTACAGCTCAAAATGGAATAATTAAATATTAATCACAAGAAAACAGGTAACAAGCAACAAAATCTGATATAAATTCTGACTCTGCTGCTTATTTGTCAGGTACCTTTTGCAATATTATGAAACTTTCTCAGACTCTATTTCTTCAACTGTAACATGTCAATAATACCAATATAATGCATTCGTTATAAAACTAAAACATGGTAAATGGAAAGTCACTATCAAGACAATATATCTAAATACAACAATATTGATGATTATATTAAGCAAAATAAAATAAAATAATTTGATAGAGGACTAAAATTAGGGGCTTGAGTGTTGCACCAATTAAGATTGTAAGAAAAGAGACTCAGAGCCAAATATCTGGGAAAGGCTGAAATATCAGAAAGAGGAAGCTCCACAGTCAATTCTCACCCAGCTGTCTTACAACTTCCTTAGCCTCGCTCCTGGTCTCTTATGCAGGTCCCTTCTGCAGGTTGCTTATGCAGCTCACTTATGCAGCTCACTTCTGCCTCTGCTGGGTTCCTAAAAGGCCTTAAATACCCTTCTCATCAGCTGTATCCCATCCAGGGTAGGATTAAAGGTATAAACTACTCTATTACATAGTTAGCCTTGAATTTACAGAAGGGGAGGAAGTTCTGTCTCTGAAGTTATGGGATTAAGGGTGTAGGTCACCACTCCCAGCTTTTCCTGTGCTGGGATTAAAGGTGTGTGCTATTGAATCTCAGCTTTTTGTCCTTGTACTCAAGAATCAAGAATTTCCTGAGCTGTCTGACTAGAATTTGAGTGTATGTTGTCTCTCCAATATTTCAGGTTTTATTAAATATGTTATATATCACCACATATCCCCTTTTGGGTCAAAAATAAAGTTATAACTAACAAAAAATACAATAGGTACAGTAATTACATACAATAATATACAAACAATAATTATATGAGGAATGTCCAGTTCATTAATAATTGACAAATTCAAAAAATATTCCATTATTTATCCTATTTTGGTGAGTTCAAAGGATTGTACCTAATCCACTTTGTATCTAACTTGCATTACTAACTAAAAGCTATATTTTAGTGTCTCTTAAACTTATACACTTTAACATGTAAGTGAGTTTCTTTAAATTGTCACTACAAAACTATAACTATTAAGTGTCTCATCTTCACATTCTTCAGAGACCCAAGAAGGAAATAATATTAAGTAAATAGCATCTTCCTAAAATGTAAGAAATAAAACAGGTTGCTGTCTGGACAATCATCCAAAGTTTTTCTGTGTTGTTGAAGCATCTATCTTTGGCCTATGGGCCTAGCATGTCTGGCAGATTTCTCTGGGCTGCAGGATATTCTCAAAGTTCTTTCTACCTTGTCTTGGCAAGGTTTGGCAATTTTTTTTGTGTATTTTTCCTGCTTGTCCATTTTGACTATCATATTGTCAGCAGTCAAGGAAAGAGTACTTTCTTGCCCAGTGGCTAACTTTTGTCACAAAGAAAGTCAACTCATATGGAGGAGTTTCCTTGATATCCATAATCTTCTCTGAAGTGGATTGGTGTTCCCAGGAGCAGATGTCTCATTATAAAAAAAAAATAATAATCTATGTTTTTGAAATTTCTTAAATGCCATATTCTATGGATCTGTGAAATACTTGAAGATGACTTGTTCATCTAAAATATATCTAACCTTGAACACATATCTAATATGAGTGTAAGTTTGATTGTAATGTCTAACTACTAACTTGCATTTCTCTAAATCCTAATTAGTTGGTGATAATACCTTTCCTGGACTAGCAATTGTTAGATGAACTATATAAATATAATACCTTGACCAAACAGGACTATGTATACAGTGACAAAATTAATCTCAACCTCATATCAATATACACAACTTGTATACAATATACAAAAATATAATTCAATGTAAAATATTTAAAGCTACTAATTTCTTTTTTAAAGTAGATTTAATAATCTACCCTTATATCCTATCATATCTGTATCACTTTTCTTCTTTATTTTCTTCTTTTTTTAACAAGAACTCTAATTCTAATTTCTCTTGTTTAGCTTTTTTTTCTAACCATAACCAATAACAATTTTTAACCAATTACCCTAAACAATGACAATTATCCATAACCCATTGAAATATCAAAAACCACCACCCCACCTCTTGGGAATGTGGACATGGTGTTCTTAAATTTACTTCCTGCTGTCTAGGGGGTTAGGGCATCTTTATGTGATCCTGAAATGAAAAGTGTTATTGTCAAATTTTGACATATGTAGCTGTACCATTTGTTATCCAGTCTCTGCATAATAGGTACATGCATGGCTTGTCTCAAGTTCTGGCTAGAGAGTAGTCTGTGAAGCTGATTCATCTCAAGTAGTCACCTTGAAATTGTCATGAGCAGTTTGTAGTCCAAATCTGATCTTTGGTTGGTGTTTGTCAGCCTGGTAGCTTTGTCATAGTTCATGTGATATCCTCATTGTGGGGCCCCATCTTCCTTCTGGATACTTCTAGTTTACAATTGCATTGTCATGGATCACTGCTGAAAACTGATAAGAGACTAAAACCCAACACAATATACAAAAAGCTAACTACATACATATTTATTCAGAATAGGATTAGTGACAATAGAACTGTCCCTTCTTTTTAGTTATTCTTCTGTCCCAGGTGGCTCTTCTGATATAATACAGAGATTTTGCATTTTTCTTTAACAACTATGCTTGGGTTTAGAAGGAGAGAGCCACACTCCAACTCCAAAGCCAGCTTTAATTTATAATTTAACTGGGACTTCAACTTATCTTGCAAGTAAAGATAGAAGTTAAGAAGAAAGATTTTTTACAAAGTAGAGTATATTGATACCAATAAATTCAATATTCTTTTGCTTCTGAATTTTTCTGGATAGCCCCCTTCTGTTGTAGATGTCTAGATACCTGAGGTCTTTTAACTTTTTAACTTCTTGAAGATGGTTATTTCTGATTTTCTGTCAAGACAAAAACAAAAACTTGTCCCAACCCTTTGTTTTTCTTACAACTTAAAGAATTGTAGTATGGGTAGGTGAGCCATCAAATCTTATTTTCATGATGTTTTTCTGGTTCAAATTGAGTTTTTATTAATTTTGGTGGTCCCCATTACTTTACTTCACCTGTGTAAACAAAAGCAAAACCTCTTTCCCAATGTAACACATTGCCTGACTTCCACTCTGAAATCAGTACATCTTTGAAATAGGCTGATTTTGCTCAGTCATTTTTTTCTACAGTCCAGGCCTTTCAGTCGCTGTTGTTCCTTTCCCATTAGCATTGAGAAAATTCAAAGTTAATAAAGCATTATGTAGTCTATTTCTAGGGATCTTTGTTATTCCTTTCAGTGTATTTAGCATTTCCTTTAGAGTTTGATTTGATCTCTCTATGACTGCTTGCCCTGTAGGATTATGTTATTCCTATAATATGCTTTATAATAAGCAAAAGTTGTTTCATTTTACTAGAGACATGCTGGAGCATTGTCTGTCTTAATCTATACAGGTATTTCCATGATGGCCATAACTTCTAGTAAATGTGTGATTACAGAATCAGCCTTTTCTGAACTCAAAGTAGTTGTTCATTGAAATCTTGAAAACTTATCTATTATATAATGTACATATCTTAAATTTCCAAATTCTGTTAAATGAAATACATCCATCTGCCAGATTTCATTTCTATGTATACCTTTTGGGTTACTCTCTACTGGTAATGGAATTTGGTTATAGAAGAAACAGGTGAGATATCTCTTTACATTTTTTTAGGCTTATTACAAAGTAATGGAGAAACCATTTTTAATTCTTTGCTATTGATGTGATGTTTTTTTATGCAACTCTGAGGCCTCTAGCAGTTTACATTTTCTATTAATAGTTTATCAATTTCATTATTACCTTGTGCTAAAAGACCTGACAGACCTTTATGGGATTGAATGTATGTTATATAGAAAGGATGATCCCTAGTCCTGATTATTTTTTGCAACAGAATAAATGATGAACTTAATTCTGACTCATCATTAATAAAATTGGCAGTTTCAATGTATAAAAACAACACTTTATGCACACTGAGAGTTAGAGACTATATTGAGAGCTTTGGCAAAATCCATTAATACCATGACAACAGTGTATAATTCTGACTTTTGAACAGAATTATAAGGGCTTTGAGCCACTTATATTTTCTGATTTGTAACCTGCCTTTCTTGATTTATTTCCATTGGTATTAAATGTGGGGGCTCCAGTAATTGGTTTATTTCATACAACATGAAGAAGAATCCAATTAGTTTTCTTTAAAAATTCAATTCTTCTGCTTTGAGACTATTTGATGTTAATATTTCCCAAAAAACATTACTGCAGGCTCTTTGCCAAGGGTCACTTTCTACTCATAATTGGTCAATTTCTTCATTAGTTAAAGGTACAACAATTTTGGCTGGGACCATTCCTGTTAATTGATGAAGTCTTAATTTCCTTTTAAAGATCAATTCAGAAATTTTTTCCACATGTGTTTTTAATTTTTTACCTGGTTTATGTGGTAGAAATATCCATTGCAACATAACATTTTCTCTTTGCTTTAAAATTCCTGGTCATCATAGACAGATAGACATCTGTCTGGCACATGCCACCTGTGTTCAGAGGGAGGAAGAGGCCAGAGAATCCTTCCCCAGCAATCCCAGGGACACATAGCTGATGACTGGGACCTGCCTTCAAGGTCTCTGATTGCATCATCAGAGACAGACATCTGTCCAGACCACATGACCTATGTCCAGAGACCAGTGAGAGGCATCTTTTCAAACTGCTCAACCCAGTGCCCAGAGCAGAGTGAGCGATGAGCATCTCTTCAGACTGTGTGACCCTATGGCCTAACCAGAGTAAGGGACCTTGCATTCTCCCTGTATAGGGCAGACAAGAGACACAAAAACTATGTAACCACAACTGATTAAGTTCAGCCTAAGATCTGACAAAGAGTGAAACAAGGAAGTAATGGGCAGGCTCCATTGCAAGAATACTTATAACAATATAAAGAACAACAAGGCACCACCAGAAGAAGCTGGTAGCTATACAACACAAAGAGCTGAACTGAGCAATGAAGAAGAAACAGAAAACAACAAAATTAAAAACAGTTTTATGAAGATTGTAGAAGCCTTAAAAGAGGATATAAAAAATTCTCTTAATGAAATAGAAGAAAATACTAATTAAAAAATAGAAAATGACAAACCAACCCTTGAAAGAAAATCAAGAAATAGAAAACCAATGAATGAAAGAAACATTTCAGGAACTAAAAATTGAATTAGAAACAATAAAGAAGGCACAAAATGAAGCAAAGGAGAAAATAGAAACTCTGAAGAAGTGATCTGGAACTACAGATACAAGTATAGCCAACAGAATCCAAGAGATGGAAAAGAGAATCTCAGGAGTAGAAGACTCAATGGTGGAAATAGATAAATGACTGAACCTGGACTGACTCCTTGGATCCTACTCCCCCTAGAGGAACACCTGACTCAGTCTTGAGTTTGGGGGGAGAAAACTGGATCTGCCAGGAGTGGAGACTGAACCTTGGAACAGTGGAACCATGGGACTGCCTGCTGCCTGCCAAGGGAGGATATGAAGAGATGTGGAGAAGAGAGAATGACCTGATGTATTGGGAGGGGGAAGGGACCTTGAATAAGGGTATACAAGGATAGAAAGTGTGACTTCTTTGTTAATAATAATAATAATAATAATAATAATAATAATAATAATAAAGAGAGCCCCTGAGAAAGTCATGGGAAACAAACCAGTAAGCATCATTCCTCCATGGCCTCTGCGTCAGCTCCTGCCTCCAGATTCCTGCTTGAATTTGTACTTTCCCTTGTTTCAGTGATGGACTATGAAAATAAACCATTCCCCCCCTACCCCCAAAAAGAAAACACTAAAACCAAAAAAATCTATAACACAAAACATTCAGGAAATTTGGGACACAATGAAAAGGCTAAAACTAAACCTTTAAGACAGACACAGGCTCAGGGTAAAGGGTTGGGACAAGATTTTCCAAGCAATTGGCCCAAAGAAACAAGCTAGGGTTGCCATCCTAATATCTAACAAAGTAGACTTCAAACTAAAATCAATTAAAAGAGACCAGAATGGACATTACTTATTCATCTCAGGAAAAATTGATCAAGATGAGATTTCAATCCTGAATATTTATGCCCCTAATATAAGGGACTCTACCTATGTAAAAGAAACACTACTAAAGCTCAAATCCCACATCAATTCTCACACCCTAATAGTGGGAGGATTCTATACTTCACCCTTGGATAGGTCAACCAGACAGAGACTCAACAGAAAAATAAGATGTCTAACAGAGGTTATGGTGCAAATGGATTTAATAGATGTTTACAGAATTTTCCACCCAAACACAAAGGAGTATACATATTTCTCAACACCTCATGAAACTTTCTCTAAAATTGACTACATAATAGCAAATATCAATAGATACCAAAAAATGAAAATAATCCCTTGTATCATATCAGACCACCAGGGCCTAAAGTTAGAGTTCAACATCATCAAAAATCACAGAAAGCCTACCAACTCATGGAAACTAAATGTCACTTAACTGAACCACCTGTGGGTCAAGGAAGAAATTAAGAAAGAAATCAGTCTTCCGAGAATTTAATGAAAATGAATTCACAACATACCCAAACTTGTGGAATACAATGAAGGCTGTCTTGAGGGGAAAATTCATAGTGCTAGATGTCTATATGAAAAGCCTACAGAAATCCTACACTAGAGACCTAACAGCTCAGCTGAAAGCCTTAGAAAAGTTAGAAGCAAATTCATTTAGAAGCAGTAGACAGCAGGAAATAATCAAACTTAGAGCTGAAATCAATACAATTGAAACAAAATGACAATACAAAGATTCAATGAATCAAAGAGTTGTTTTTTTGAGAAAGTCAACAAGATAGATAAACCTTTACCCAAACTAACCACTCAAGCCATTCTGCACTTTGTTTTACTTGGGATAATGACCCAGTCCCCAAAAACTGAACATTTACCTCCTGAAGAGGCCAACTTGGATGGCATGACTCTGGTGAAATTGATACATCTGACCTTGTGTCCAATAAATCTTCAATAATAATATTATTTATTTGCATTTTTATATTTTTCCTTTTTTATCATTAATAATGTATCCCCTTATTCAAACTCCCTTGCCCCTCCCACCCCTCCTAGTCACTCCCTCTTCTCCACATCTCCTTATCTCCCCCAAGAAAGGGCAAGAGGTCCCAAGGTGGCTTAGTTCAACATATACTCCAGGCAGATCTGCTTCCTTCACCCCAACATTAAGACTGGGTCAGGTGTTCCTCTGGAGGGAATGGGCTCCAAGTTTCCACTCCAAGGTGTTTCAGATCCCAAGCTATTCATTGGTTATGATTTGCACCTTGAACATGCTTTGCTTTTTGCTTAAAGTCCACTAATGAGTGAGTACATCTCCTGCGTATCTTTCTGGGTTTGTGATACCTCGCTCAGGAGGATATTCTCCAAATCCATCCACTTGCCTGCAAATTTTAGGATATAATTTTTGCTTACTGCTGAGTAGTACTCCATTGTGTAGATGTACCACAGTTTGCTAATCCATTCTTCGGTTGATGGGCATCTAGGTTGCTTCTAGGTTCTTACTATTATGAATAATGCTGCTATGAACATAGTTGAGCTAATGCCTTTAGAGTGTGAATGTGCATCATTAGGGTATATGTTCCATAGTGGTATTGCTGGATCCTTGGGGAGGTTGATTCCTAATTTTCTGAGAAACTACCATACCTCACTCCAGAGTGGCTGAACAAGCTTACACTCCCACAAACAATGGAGGTGGATTCCCCTTGCTCTGCAACCTCTCCAGCCTAGGTTGTTATCCATGTCTTTTTATTTTAAGCAATCTGACAGGTTCGTACTCTTAATTTTGGACTTTGTTCATTAATAGATGTTTGCCAGAATATTTTTTATAATTTTGCATGAGTTTTTTCTTTTTCTATAGATTCTCTATCATTTAGTGTAGTATGATTTTTAAAAATGGGTTTTAAATTTTTTTAATTGTTCTGTGGAGGTGTGTCCTCCACAATAGCAGGGTAAGATTGCACTTGATTGGACATGGGGGCTTTTGAAAGCCTCCTTTGAGCATTTCTCAAATGCAGAATGTTACCTTGTCTGTCCCTTAGTGACTGACATTCATTAGCCCAGTGTCTACCTTTTCCACACCTGTAACATACTCCAGGAGGTAGGGGTGTTCTTTTGTGATTATTCCTTACAAAGCCACTGTTTCTGTGAAAACCATGATTACAATTTCTTTGTATATGTCTTTGCCTTCCACAATTATAACATTTAGCCTTTTTCCCTTTTCTTATGCCTCTAGAAATGACCTCTCCTACCCAATTATCATCACCTTCATAAGAATCTGCAATAATTGTTTCACAAATCCAATCCTCTAAGGGTGCTGACCTTGCTTTTAAAGTCTTATAATTTTGCATTGTATATTAGCATTCTCAAATGCCAGGGGTTCGATTATTGTTTGCCTTGCTTCTGAATCCGGTACTATCCTAATTATTGCTACAGATAATCCCTGTAATACATTTGTAAAACTTTTCTTTTGGCTTTGAATTACTTTTGTGAATGATTCAGTTTTCTTTCTTACTTCTTCTATCTGATTTTAAGCATTTAGTGCTGAAATGCAGCATAAATCAAGAGTGTGTTCAATGCATAGGGATTGCCTCTCAATATCAAAATATTCTCCTTCCCCAAGAACTTGGTTTTGGGAGACTTCTATCTACCTGGCTCTGCTTCTTTGTTCTATTATTTTAGCCTCCTCTTTCCACCATATTTTCCATTGTAAAAGTGGCCCTGGTTCCAAAATAGCAATAACCATATCTATCCAGTCCTTAGGAGTAATCCGGTTGCAAGAAGACCATGAATTCATCATTTTATTCACCATTTGTCTTACAAATGGTGAATGCATCCCATATGTCAAAATTGCATCTTTAAACCTTTTTCGTTCTAGCATATGTACTGGGTCCCAAATAATTTCTCTAATATCTTTATCCTTTTTTGGTATTTTAATGGTTACTGAGTATATTAGTGTTGGCTGTCTGGTAACCTTAGGCTTGTTTTCTGTAGCTTTAGATGACCTTGCTGAGGTCTTTTCTTTACACTCCTCTATGTTTGAATATCTTTGAATTCATTTTTAATAGACTTTTTAAAGACTTTTTTGGCATTCACATTAATTGACTTCTTCAATGATAAAGCAGAAGTCAAATAAAAAATATTCATAATAAACATTATGAGGATAACCAATATTATGAGGATAATCCCATCTATTTTATTTATCTTTGTCTTTACTGGTTCTAATATCAAATCATCTAGAGAAAGATCACAGAAAGACCAAGCATCCTCTATTGCCTTAAACAAATTCTGCCTTTCTTTAAAAAAATCTGTTGTATTCACCAATCTAGTTGTCAGGTATGATTCAAATGGTTGTGAAGTGGTGTGATAGAAGCCCAAGGAGGGGTTC
>PVIH01025574.1:0-20408 GCA_004025045.1 Sigmodon hispidus
GAATCTGACACTGCTCTATTTACAGCCTGAATCAACCTCTGTAAAAAGTCTGTATAAGACTCCTTCGGACCTTGTTTAATCTGAGTATATGACTCAATTCTCTGTCCTGGGTCTAAAACCCTTTCCCAAACATTTAAGGCAGCAGTACGGCACAGCAACAGAGCATGGTCCTCATAAGTAGCCTGAATTGATACATCAGCAAACTGGCCTTCCCCAAGGATTTGGTCCTTGGAGATGGTAACATTCCCAGTTTGATCTCGAGATTCCAAGGCTTTAGCCTCTTCCCTAAACCAATTCCTCCACTGCAAGCTTTGACTATCATTCAACACTGTGGTTGCCAAATTCTTCCAGTCATCAGGAATTACCTGATACTGTGCTGACCATGAATTTATGTATTGCTTCACAAAAGACGATTGTATGCCATATGTCACTATGGCTTCCTTTATTGTTTTTAGATCCTTCATGTGGATAGGTTCATAAGTATATCCCACGTTGTCTGAAGCCCTTCCACGTGATTGTGGTTTTTTGGTCTCTGCCACAACTGGGAATAGAGTTGGAGTAGTAGGGGGTAGTCCCCTCATGGTAATCACTCTAGGTGGGGCACCTTCCCTACTGCAGCATCTTTTAAGAGGGGGCTCTGGGTTGTCTTGAGCAGATGTTGCCTCAAAATCCTTTTCTAAAATCTCCATATGACCCTCATGGTCTTGTAACCTAGCAGTAATGGTCTTTTCCAGTATTTTATAGTCCTCTATAAATGACCTCTCTAACAATTTTATAGAGTGGAAAATTCTCTCATTCCCCACATCTACATGTTCTAGTACTTTCTGATCCAGTTTCCTAAATTTTTCATCGACATAAGCTCTATATTCCTCTCTAATCAATGTAGACCTCTCCTCTGTGGAGCCAATGAGCTTCTTAATTGTCTTAATATGTTTATCCATGTCACACATCTTAGCCTCATACTCCCTCTGGGGAATGTGTTCATCTCCATGCTGGGATCCTTTAAAATAGGTAGGTATAAAGTATATTATCACACAAAAAAGCAAAACAACTCCTGGGTTGAGATAGCCTCCAAATGCATAATCCCAAAAAGAATCCTCTATAACCATTGTGAAAAAAATGGGTAAAATTCTGAACATTTATTTGGTCAGACATTTTGAAAAAGAAAGAAAAAAAATTACCTTACTCAGATGTAATGAGGACTTACGGCCTGCAGATGTCTCAATTGTGATCGGCAGTGGCAGTAAAGGTGCCCAAAGGGATTCCTCATGCAGCCTTTGTTTCCAAGCGAAGATCCACCTGTGGCTGGGAGCAAGTCCCAAAATCAAGGCTGAGGAACCCAGCCGGGTTCCGTGGAGTCAGCCCCACATTGGGCTGCCAATTATCGCGGTACTAACCCACCAAGAAATACATGCTAACTAAGGATTTTTATTTAAAAGCTACTTACATAACAGGGATTTTTCCAGGGGAGGAGGAGAAAAAGTAGGAGAAGGATTGAGAAGTGGAGAGCAGGACCTTGGAGAGCACGAAGGATCTGTGCCGCAGTGAGCAGGAGCAGTCCCAACCGTGGAGAGCTGGAGCAATCCTAACCATGCAGAGCAGGAGCAATCCATGGAACAATCTGCGCAGCAGAGTGATAACAGTCCCAGCGGGCCGGTCCTTCCTCCCACGTCACTCGTCCAGCAACGCACGTCTGCTTCCAGCACGTCGCTCTTTCGTCGTTTCCCCCAGTCGACCGAGTCCGCCTGTCTCAGCACTCCAGCTCAGTTTTTTTTTTTTTGTAGCTTCAGATTTCCCGCTATACCATGGGACTCTCTGCTGCCTTCCCAGGGAGGGGATGGGGAGATGTGGAGAAGAAAGAATGACCTGATGTGGCTGGAGGGGGAAGGGACCTTGAATAAGGATATACAAGGATAGAAAGTGTGACTTCTTTGTTCATAATAATAATAAAAATAAAAAATGTGGATATGTAGTAAGTCAGGCCCATGAAAGCAAAGAAATCGGCTCAAAACAGTTGCCAAGGCATGCACATAATGTACTTCCTTATGAGCCAACCTGGAGTCTGTCTGAGGACCTAGCAACAGCCATTTGGAATCTGCCTAGCAAAAGAAACTGTCTAGAGTTTCTGATTGCTCAGAATCTGTCTAGCAAAAGGTACTGTTAGCTCTCCTAATTATGCACAGGTATTAAGGAATGGCCATGTGATATCACCAGATCATGACATAGCCTGTGTGCTAGGAGGAGGGGATATAAGGCTCTCTCTATTGTTGAATAAATTAGCTAGTCTTTGTCAACTGACTCTTGGGGGGTCTGTGTCATTGACTCCTGACTCCACCCCCCCTAATAGTGAGGACCCAGCAACAGTCAATGAAATGATTCCTAATGATATTCTTGTACACTCATAGACTATTTTCTAGCCCAACTGTCAATAAGAAAGTATTCATTCAGCAACAAATGGAAACAGATACAGAGACCCACAACCAAACCTTAGGAGGACCTTAGGGAATCCTGTTGAAGAGGTGGAGAAAAGATGATGAGAAATGTGTAGGGGGAAAGGACACTACAAGAAAACACAGAATCAACTTACTTAGGATTATAGAGGCTTACAGAGACTGAACAACCAGTCCGAGAGCTTGCATGGAACTGACCTAGGCCCTCTATAAACATGATAGAGTTGTATAGCTTGGTCTTCTGCTAGGACTCCTAACAGTAGGTGTAGGGGCTGTCTCCAACTCTGTTACCTGCTATTGTGACACTTTAATCCTACTGGGTTGCTTCTTCCAGGATTAATAGAAGAGATACCTAGTCTTCCTGCAACTTGACATACCATGGCTGGCTGATATACATACAAGGCCAGTTCTTTTTTTTTTTTTAAAGAACGTTATTTGCTTTTTTAATAAACATGTTAAAAATCAGTTTTGAAAGCCATACTTTAAAATAAAAATTATTAGAATGCTTTTGTTGAGAAATGTCTTCTTTAAGAAGTTATAGAATTGCCAAAGTTCTAAATTACCTACACTTGGTATACATATATAATTAGGCCTACTTTGGTTCACACATAGATTGTAGAATCTGAGAAACTCCCACTTCTCATTTTGACCATCTTCAGAGTCTGGGCATATATAGGAAGCTAGAGTCTCATCTTTATAATCTAAATCAGAATGGATGATTTTTGGCCTTTTCACAAAGAACATTCTGATTAATAAGTAGTCTTCTTTGGGTAGTTAGAGAAATGTGTCATTTCAGAAAACAAAGACCTTCTGTCTCTTTTCACAATTGATGTATTGCATAAAAGACCAGAGTGCTTAGTGAATGAGACATCTACCACAATGTGTAAACATTCCTTTCCTGTCACTGGTTTCTGGTCAGTAATCATGAGAGCACTGAAAATCTTTTAGTTCTAAACATTAAGAAAGAACCACAGAATACCCTACACACAAGAAAGTATTTTTCATAAGTTTGCTAATATTTAGACACACTATGAAATAGGGACATGAAGCTTGTCCAATTCTTTTGCCTGAAGCATTACTAGTATTACAAATATGACCACCATTAACTAGTCAGATCTTTGGTTTACCAAGTTTTGATCTGTTATTTGAATAATGTAAATTATTGAATTAAGAGCTGGTATTACACAGGTGGTAAGACAGTAGGCAGGGGAGGCCTGTTCTTTTCTGAAGAGAAAAAAGAAGGAGTGAATGGAGAAAAGGGGGAAGTTGTGGGAAGGGACATGTAGGAGAAGAGAAATTGTGATTAGACTGGGAAAAATTAATTAATTTAAAAAATGAATTTTAAAAATAGCCACTCCAAAAGTAATCAGAACAAGTGGTATTTAGGCCAATGTGAATGTACATTATTAGGTTACATGCCCAGTAGTGGTATTGCTGGATTCTTGGGGAGATTGATTCCCAGTTTTCTGAGAAACCACCATACTATACTCCAGAATGACTGAATAAGTTTACACTCCTACCAACAATGGAGGACTGTTCCCCTTGCTCTGCAACCTCTCCAGCATAGGCTGTCATCTGTGACTTTAAATGTATCTATTCTGACAGGTGTAAGGTGGAATAATGCCAAACTCTTTTCATGAGACCACAATTACCCTAATACCCAAGCCACTCAAAGACACAACAAAGAAAGAGAATTACAAACCAATTTCCCTCATGAACATTCTCAGCAAAATCTTGGCAAACCGTATACAACAATGTATAAAAGATATCATCCACCACGACCAAGTAGGCTTCATCCCAGAAATGCAGGGCTGGTTTAACATATGAAAAATGCTAAATGTTATCCATCATATAAACAAAGTAAAGGAACAAAAGCACATGATCATATCCTTAGATGCTGAAAAAGCCTTTGACAAAATCCAATACTCCTTTATGATAAAAGTCCTGGAGAGATCAGGAATACAGGGAAAATAGGTAAATGTAATAAAGGTGATTTATAAGAAGCTGATGGCCAACATCAAACCAAATAGAGAAATACTCAATCCAATTCCACTAAAATAAGGAATTAGACAAGGATATCCTCTCTCCTTATCTATTCAATACAGTTCTTTAGGTTTTAGCTAAAGCAATAAGAGAATGAAAGGGGATACAAATTGGAAAAGAAGACGTGAAACTATCTCTATTTGCAGATGATATAATTGTATACATAAGTGATCCAAAAACTTCTGCCAGGGAATTTCTGTAGCTGGAAGGTCTGCTTCTGTTAAGAGTCCCTGAGCAAGGCCCCTCCCAGCTAAAGCCTCTGGCCTGTCTGCTAGTAAGAGTCAGAGATCAGAACCTTGGGTGTGACCCCAGTCGGAGAGTGATTCTCTGGACAGGCAGCCCAGGAGCTGGAATCTCTTCAACTCTGATTCCACTGTGGACACAGGTCTGAGTTTCAACACCCTGTCTTAAAACAGAAAACAGAAAAACAGAAAAATCCAAGTACAATAAAACAAAAGGGTTATATAATTATAATAAAATACATTACTAGGATGAAAAAGGGCAAGGGATTGGGCCTACTTTTTAATTATTTTAAAAGTTTTTTACTCCATATCTGCCTCTGCTTCCCCCTTCCCTCTTTCCAGTCCCTCTCAGTCCTCCCTCAGCCCCCCTGGCCCCATCACTTCATTAATTTTCCAGGAAGGGCAAGAAGTCCCAAGGTGGGTCAGTTAAGTCTGGCATACCCAGTTGATGTATGGATGTCCAAGTCTCTCATCTCAATATCAAGGCTGTTTAAGGTGTTCCTCTGTAGGGCATGGACTCTGAGATGTCAGTTCATACACCAGAAACATAGTCTGATTCTACAGCAAGACAGTCCAGAAACTGCACAATTGACTGTCTTTGGAGGGTTCAGTTCTTTTCTGTGAATGTTACTCATTGATTGTCTTAAAATCTATAAATATATGCCCCCTCATACTCCCTGTGGGTGTCTACCTGTGTGTTTCTGCCTATGACATGTATGTATGTGTGGAGGTCAGAGTTCAATGTTAGGCATTATTCCTTTATCATTTTCAACTTTACTATGTTTTTGAAGTAGAATTTCTTACTAAGCTGGTACACATTAGATTTCTGCCTGGAGTCATTTCAATGATCCTCATGTTTCTTTGTCCTAGCACTGAGAATATAAATGTATGCAACTACTTTTGGTTTTTGCAAAAGTGTGGGTCCATACTCAGCTCTTGATGCTTACACTAAAGGTACTTGAGCCATTGATCTGTATCTCCAGCTCAGAATGGAAACTCTTAAATCTCAAAATTGAATAATGTGTGTACTTAGAGTTTAATTAGAGCTATGCTGAAATAAATCTGTAGATCAGCTTCTCTCTGCATAGAGTATTGCATGAATTCTATTTGGTATTACAATGAAAACCCAGATCCAGATAATGGGGAAAAGCAGAAATATTGGAGAGAGAGAGAAACAAACATTAGCCATTTCTCACCCAGCCAAATCCATAGGACTCTCTGCACAAAATCTCCAACTTCAAGTCTCTCTTTGTTAGACAAATAGGAAAGTGGCAGGCCAATGGAAAAAGTCCCACCTCCTCCAGCCTTATCTTTCTTTCCTAGCCCAGCTATCTCACTTCCTGGTTTAACTTTCCTAGAGCTCAAGGTGTATGTTTCCCAAGTACTGGGAGCAGAAACATGGAATCAAAAGTGCTGGGACTAAACATGCATGCCACCACAGCCTGACTGTTTGGCCTTAAACTCAGAGCAATCCAGAAAGATATCTACCTCATGAGTCAAAGAATTAAAGCTGTGGGTCACCATTCCTTGATTGCCAAGACTTGGCTCTTTGACTGGCTCTGTCCTCTGACATTTCAGACTATTTCTACTAAATATACAATGTATCACAATATATCACCACAATATACAAAAGGATCACAATGCAAATGCTGAAGTCCTTTTATAAAATCTGTTTAAGTAAAGTTAAAAAAAACATACCTTTACTCATATACATTCTTTAGTTAGAAAGGGCTTAGTGGTCTCAGGACTTTATTTACTAATGGCATAAATAGCTATTAAATTTTTAGAAAAATGTATTGATGAAAATTTAAAACAAATGTCCTTTTTCTGTTGTTTCTGACCACTAGGTCAGCAAAATAATAAATTATTTAGAATGTTTTGTATAGGTACTCTATGGAACTGAGGTTTTCCAGTATATTTACATTTTAAATTCATGGAAGTTAGATACCAAGCAGATAAACTGTCTATCTGTTTTAGTTAGGGTTCCTGTTGCTGTGATGAAACACCATGACCAAAAGCAACTTGGGGAGAAAAGAATATTTCAGCTTATATTTCCAGGTAACAACCCATCAGTGAGGGAAGTCAAGAATGAAACTCAGACAAAGCAGGAACTTGGAGATGGGAGCAGAAGGAGAGGACATAGAGGAGTACTGCTGAATTGTATGACTTCCTATGTCTGGCTTTCTTTCTTTTTTATTATTATTTTTATTTATATATTTATTACTTGGTGATTTTGCATCATGCACCCCAGCAAACTCAGTTAAGAGACCTCTCAGACTCATGTCCACTCTTATGATCTCCCCATTTACAAAAACACACATCCATGCTGCTCATTTACTTAGTGCAGCATAATTAAACTCATTGTGGCCAGATCCTTAAAGAAAACAAGTCTTTCCTCACCCACACCCCTGCCAGGGGCCTTCAATGCAGAAGAGAGGCACTGTGTCATTTAGCTATATTCTAGTCTTGAGTTCTTGAGTACAATGATCTCTCTCTCTCTCTCTCTCTCTCTCTCTCTCTCTCTCTCTCTTTATTTACTTTTTTTTAAAATCCACTAATGAGTGAGTACATCCCCTACTTCTCTTTCTGGGATTGTGATACCTTTCTCAGGAGGATTCTCCAAATTCATCTATTTGCTTGCAAATTTTAGAATAACATTTTTTCTTACTGCTGAGTAGATGTACCACAGCCTGTAAATCCATTCCTCAGTTGAGGGGCATCTAGTTTGTTTCCAGGTTCTTGCTATTACAAATAATGCTGCTATGAACATAGTTGAACTAATGTTTTTGGGGTGTGAATGTGCGTCTTTAGAGTATATGCCTAAAAGTGGTATTGCTGGATCTTTGGGGAGATTAATTCCCAATTTTCTGAGAAACTATCATACTGTATATTCCACAGTGGCTGAAAAAGTTTACACTTCCACTAACAATGGAGAAGTGTTCCCCTTGCTTCACATCCTCTCTAGCACAGGCTGTCATTTGTGTTTTTAATTTTAGCCATTTTGAAAGGTGTAAGGTGGAATCTCAAAGTTGTTTTGATTTGCATTTCTCTGATGCCTAATGATGTTGAGCTCATTTTCATGTGCCTTTCAACCATTTTTAATTCTTTTGCTGAGAATTCCCTTTTTGGTTCTGAACCCCATTTTTTAAATTTGGTTATTAAGGGTTTGGGGCTCTAGTTTCTTGAGTTCTCTGTATATTTTAGAGATCAGTCCTCTGTCACTTGTAGGATTGGTAATAATGTTTTGCCATTCTGTAGGCTGTTGTTTTGTCTTATTGACTGTGTCCTTGGCTTTACAGAAGCTTCTCAGTTTCAAGAGGTCCCACTTAATGGTTGTTGTTCTTAGTATCTGCACTACTGGTGTTATATTTAAAAAGTGGTCACCAATGCCAATGTGTTAGAGGGTATTTCTCACTTTGTTTTCAAGCAAGTTCAGTGCAACTGGGTTTATGTTGAGGTCTTTGATCCACTTGGATTTAAGTTTTGTGCAAAGTGATAGGTTCAGATCTATTTCCATTTTTCTACACACTAACATCTAATTGTTCCAACACTATTTGTTGAAGATACTACCTTTTTCCATTAAATATTTTTGGCCTCTTTGTCATAGGTGTGTGGGTGAATGTCATGTTCTTCAATTCGATTCCATTGATTCACAAGTCCGTTTTTATGCCAGTACCAGGCTGTTTTTATTACTGTGACTTTATACTATAATTTGAAGTTGGGGATGCTGATGCCTCCTGAGATTCTTTTGTTGAGCAAAGTTGTTTTGGCAATCCTGGCTCTCCTATTATTTCAAATGAAGTTGAGTACTGTTCTTTCAAGGTCTGTAAAGAAAATTGTGTTGGTATTTTGATGGACAGTGCATTGAAACTGTAGATTGCTTTTGGTAAGATTTTGGCTTGCCTTCTTTAAGAATCCAGTGTTAGTTATTGCCCATGGGGACAGATACAAACATTTACTACCACTTTATTTTAGAGAGTTACTAAGTGGTGGGTACCTGGAAAAGAGCAGGGGAAGGAGGAAGAGAAAGACAAGGAGACAGAGAGAGGGCAGAGGAAGAGAAAGAGAAGGGGGGAGAGAGAGGGGGCTGTTATGTGTTTGTTTGTTTGTTTTTTTTTAGTGTAAGTCTGGGCATGGATAAACACAGCCATGCCTAGGGGCATGTCCTCTAAATGTGGCACCATGTTGGCTTTACCACGTGGCTGTTACATGCCAGGAATGCTTACATTCCACTATTTTGTGTTAATTATAAAAAGAAAGCCAGGTTTATGGAGGGGGGAATGAACAGGATGGACATTACCTCTTTAAGGCTGCTTTGAGCTGTCTTGGGGGGAAGATGTATTTTGCTAGGTCTGGGGGGGGCAATGGGAAGAGGTTAAAAGGGCTAAAGGTAGAATTTCTTCCTTTCATTTGGTCCTGGGGGTGGGAAAATGATATGCTTTACCTGTATTGCCATTTTCCAGAAGCAGTGGCTGGAGGGTTTGTCTGTGAGGGAAGGGAGGATCAAAGTTAAATAGTTTGGAGCCTTTTGCTAGTAACTGTCTCCGTTCAGCTCTAAGAAGCAGTCTGGAGCAGAAAACTCAGAGACGGAGGATTTTTAGAAAAATGTGTCTTATGACACAAGGATTCTGAATATCTCTGAAAATATACAATTAAGTGGCAGCAGTCTGATGAGGCCAGAATTGTTTGCTTTTCACCCCGACAGTGGAGAGGCTAGAAAGAAAGAAGTGAGACCCCAAAGTTCCTGCATAACTGAATATGTGGCTCTCTATGTCCACAAGGAGATGGACAGCCCTGATATTGTTATGACTATCTAAGACTACAATTTTGCAATAACAGTGCTCCATTTAGGGAGGTCTGGCAGCACTAATTTCCCATGACCAGGCCTAGAAGATCAGCTGGGAGTGGTTTCTGTGTAACGTTTCCCTGCCACATGGAGCTTGGGAACACTTACTTAGACTAGCACCCTTAAAGCACCTCTGTGAGGCTAGGCAAGAGCAAGAGAGCAAGACTGTGGCTGAGCTGGCCATCCTTAAAGCAGGAACTGGGTCTTGCCTGCCAAAGGAGGAGGCAAAGGAGCTCATCACATAGCTTTTGCCAGCAGGTAGTATCTCTTTGGTGTATTTTTTTAATCTCTCTTGTGATATACCTTAAAAGCCACCACTAAGACTTTTGCCTGGATTCTGCCTGTGGTCTCTTATGTCAGGGGTAGCTTTGGGTAAAAAACAGGCTAAAAGAAGTTTTTTTCTTTCTTTTTTTGTTTTTTAGTGTTTTCAGGATTTAAGTTAGTATATTGTAAGAATGTATTTATAAGACATTTAAAAGCTAATGAACTTTATCTGGGGTAAATGTAGCTGCTAGATTTGGACTTCTCAGAAAGGAAAAGGTTGGATACAGGTGAGCATTGAGATTTGAAATGTGGAGGTTTTAGAGAGAATCTGGTAGTGTGGCTAAAAACAGATGGACTAGAATAGAAAGCTAGAAAAGAAAGTTTAGAGTTGAGATATGAGAAGAAATACGGAAGCTTTTAAGAATAGAAATCTGAAGAGAAGGTTTAGAACTAAGATATGGAAAGACATAGGGAAAACTCTTTTTTATCTGCTCTTACACTTGTAAAAGTTAGCTCTTGTAATATATTAAGGTCGGTGAGCCATTAGGCAGCTATTTTGAGTAATGTAAGGGGCATTTAGGCCATTTTTTTCTGCAAAAACTGATAAGTGTGGTTTGTTGGAGTTAATATTACATGTATCATAAGGGCTTAGGATTAGTGATAGCATTGAGTTAGGACTATGTGTAGTTTTGGGTTATGATTAGGTTTATTCTTTAGGCAACATGGTTATGGTTGAAGCAAATGTTACTATTTTTAGTGTCTAGGTAAGGCAAAAGGACTAAGTGACTTGAGAGTCTTAAGAATGTATCTTAGGTGTGAGGATAGAGAAATATATATATATTTTTTTTTGCTGGTTTGTTCTCTAGTATTGAGGCCCAGAGGAGAAGGATTGGGAACTCGCTAAATCTGGGTCATCACTCAGCTGAACAGTCCCAGACAGCACAACTATAGCTTAAGGAGCCCATCAGCTCTCAGAGTAGCAGCTGAGACAATGTCTAAATTCATGCCAGCTATCCCTAGACACACATCAGCATTTAGAGAAGGGTACCAGAGCAATGACTGAACCAACTAGTGTTTCCACTGTGAAAGCTTGTAAGCCATACAGTGGGCACCCATGCACTACCATGAGGGGCCTGCCAGCACAGCACCCAGGATAGGTGTCCAGAGCAGAACTCTGTGGACAAGTTGGTGGAGAGATCCCCAATAACAGGGAAGGCCAGAAATGAGTGTCTAGTCAGAAGGGACAGCAAAGTGTTATTCTACCTTTAAACTATTGGCCATAGTCTGGAGGGAATTCTGTTCTTCCAGACAATGGCTCTGTTGCTGTCACTAAAGTTAGCTTTAATAAAACATCTATTTGTCTAATAAAAGCTCAGAAAGGAAGAATAACACTTTGCTGTTGTCCTTAGAAATCTCTCTCTGTGCTCTTCCTAGCTACTTCCTGTCAACTAGTTGCTAACCCTGTCTCACTGATCCCTGGGTACTTTAATTTAATTAACTAAGATGTAACACATTTTATATAGTTAAACAAATGCAACATAAACAAATGTAAGGCATCTTGCCTAGTTAAACAAATATTCCACACCATAAGCTTAGAATATTTCTTTATTTCTCTGGTTATGAAAGTAGAGTCCAAGCAGCTTTTCCATGAAAGTTCAAGTCATACAATAATGCTTAATATTTTTCATGCATGCCTCACAAATGTAAGTAGAAAAATATAGAAATTTTACTGTTTTCTTGGAATTAACAAAAGATGTGAGATTTGTTGGGATTTCTTATATGCTGTTTTTCTCATACTCACTTGTCTGTCTTTAAAATTATCTTTCTCTAAACATGAACTTTGAATTTAGGCATTCAAGCATACTGATGGCTGGCATTGGATTCATGGTGAGACCAGATAATCAATATTTTTAACTCTAAGGCACCATGATAGACAAACATTAATTATTCCTGACAATACCTAATGATTAAGCAAAATTACCAATAGGACTTGGCTCTGTGCAAAAGAATAAGAAAGAAAAGAACCTCAAAGTATTCATATATAAGGATTTTGGTATGAAATCTCCCTAAATTATGGATACAATGTTAGGTGGTAATGTAAAACAGATTGATTTTTATTTTTGGCAAATGTTATTAGTAAGTAAGTATATTTTCTATTATGGAGTATGTCAGGAAAGAAACTGTTTTGGAGACAGTGGAAATAAAAATGTTATTTTGATCTTATTTCCTAGAATGTATTTTAAGTATGAGTAATGTTGGGGGATAAGTGAACAATGGAAAGAGGCAATAGACAAAATAGTCAAATGTTTCATTGTTTCTACAGATGACAGAAACAACAAAAAGTCATGAGCATACAGTAAATCATTTATTTGGAAATAAAAATTATTTTCAAACCCATAAACTTTCTGTGACAATAATTCAAGTCAAATATTAAATCTACTATCATAGTTACCTATGTAGACCCAGTGCTGGTCCTCTAGTAACCATTCATGTCATAATATTAACCAAAGTTGAACCCTCTCCTACTATTTACATTTGCTAATAAGCAGTGTCTGAGCACTACACACTACTATTCAATATTAACTCCATCAGTAACTTCAAGAGATTTTTACATCAATATATAATCAGAGTCTTTTTTTTCTTCTTTCTACTTTCATATTGTCTTCTTAATGTCAGCCATAATTAATTCTCATATGAAGCATGTGGTAGTCTCTGAGGTAATATAATTAATTCATTTATATCACATCACAGAAGTCAGTTAATTTTTTCAACTTATGATATTATACTCTTGTAATTAAAATTATTTGAATCTTTGTTGTTATTATTAAAATAAATATTTATTCTTGTCTTAAACACTTGCTATAGTCCACACATATTATGTTTTCTTTAAAATTAATATCACATTATGATACCGCCACATACTCTGCTGCAGCTATAGTCAAATGCTCTCTCCTCTTCTATCAAACGCTGTGTGTGTGCTGTTTACTTTAACATCCTGTGTGTAGAGCTAATTTTTATCTATGCACATATATTACATCTCATATATTTCTCCAAATATTCTGATTAATACTGTTCTTTTTTTTTAATTTTTGCTCATTGTACCAAGATTTTTCTTATCTACCACAAACAAGCTCCTAAATCATGACAGAGAGACTTATTCGTTACGAATGCTAGATCTAGCTTAGGTTTCTTTCTGGCTAGCTCTTTTAATTTAAATTAACCTGTTTCATTTTATCTACCTTTTGCTCAAAGGCTTTTTTACTTTTCTTTCCATCTATATATCTTAATTTCACTGCTTCTATTGTCTCTCTGGTGGCTGCCTGGCTTCTTGCCCCAGGCATGTTCCTCATTCTCTCCTTCTTTCATTCTTTCTCTCAAGCCGAGATTTCTCCTTCCATTTATGCTCTCTGCCTGCCAGCTCAACCTATTCATCTTCCCACATAGTAATTGGTGATTCTGCTCTTTATTAAACCAATCAGGTGCTTTAGGCAGGCAAGGTGTAACAACATATTATTACATAATTAAACACAAATCCTTACACCATTAAACAAATGTAGTGTAAACAAATATAACATGCCTTTACACAGTTAATATTTTGCAGCATAAAAAGTAACACATCTTTGCATAGTTAAAGTAATTTCCACAACAATCAATAACACTTTTTTCAAAACACATACAACATTTTACTCTCAGAAATCATTGTTTAAAGGCCTGAAGAGATGTCTCAGTAGCTAAGAGCGGTAGTTGCTTTTCAAGAAGACCTAGGTTGGATTCTAGGAACCATGGTGACTCATAACTATTTGTAACTTCTGTCCTAAGGAATCAGATGCTTTCGTCCGGCCTTTGTGGGCATGAGGCATGTGCATGGTACACAGACACATTTACAGGTAAAATAACAATACACATAAAATAATAAATAAATAAATAACTTCAATTGTTTGTATGGTTATTTAATTTACTTCTGTTCTTCACATTCTCATTTCCTCCAAGCACTAGAATGTAACTCAATGTAATTACTAGCAATACCATCACTCTGGTTCACCATTTTATATTCAGTTTTTAACTACGAATCTAGAAAAATCATATTATCAATTCATATTTTTTGTACTATCATGGGAATAGCGTACTATAAAGAAAGAGAAAGCAGAAGGCTAAGCAAAGCAACTTTTGTGAAATCATCTGGCCAAGTCCCCAGTACTTTTTTCTCCTATGAAAAGACTCAGTCCTATACATCAGATTCTGGTAATGCCTATGGCTTCTGGATTCCAATTTATAGGTAATATATACTAAGAATGTGCAATAAGATCTTCATAAGAAAACATAATTAGTAATAACCTTGTTTTGCTTTGTGTGTATGTGTAGGTCTGAGGACTGAACCTGTGGCCTTGTACATGGTAATCAAGCTGCTCTATATCATTAGCACTTTTATATTTTATTTTGAGACAGAGTTTCAGTAATTGCCTAGTTTTCCCTTGCACTTGGTTTGTGGCCTAAGCTGACCTTAAATTTAAGATACTCTTGGTGAAGGATCTCAGCTATACCCCTTCTCAATGTAGCTTAAATTACAAGTTTATATACTAGTTCCAGGTCTAAGCTATATTCTTATAATGTTTATTTGTTCTTCTTCTTAGGCACTTTAAGTAAGAACAAAATGTAAAAAAAAAAAACCACCAAGTATAAACCACAGACACAGCTGAGGGTATGGGCCTATTACTTTGAAGCAAAATTATAAGAGTCCTCGGCAATGAACTCACTGGTAGATGTTACTGATTCAAGTTTTATCACCATTTACTCAAATGCATAGAATAAGCAAAATTAAGTAATTCGGGACTGAAAGCCTATCTGCGTCACTGTCACTAAAATTATCCAGTTATAGACTACTTTTAAAAATATATTGCTACTTTAAATATCTATGCCAGATCACAATGTGCCTTCTTTATCTCCCACACTCAAAGCTTACTTTTCTTTTAAAATCTAATGGGCATTTACTGGAGAGTTTAAGCAGAGAAGTTATGAGCTAAAACTTTTGATCATATTTTCTTTATAGTTCAGTTTTTAGAGTTGCAATTAGAAGGAAAAATCAACTGAATAATGACAGTGCAAGAACTGAGTATAGACATGAGAAGATGGACAAGTCAGAGGTTCTGTCTAGGTTTCTTGTTTGTTGCAAAAGAGTAAGTAGTCGGAACATTTTTATACAATTGAAAGCCACAGCAGGTGTGCAGAGTTTCAGTAGGAAAGTTAGTTTGGTTGTGACAAATGTGTGATATGTGTCAAAATTCAAAAAGAAAAAGATTTCAGGTGGCACTGTATTATATTCTATTCTACCTTCTCAAAGTCCTCCAAGGAATTTGAAGATCATAGTCTCCCATACAATCTAATACATAGACAGCCACTGAGCAGTTGCTTAAATATAGTTGTTGATTTGATTTGCATATACCCAACCTCAGACCACCCACAACAACCACCTGGGCAAGAAGAATAGGAAGGAAGCATTCATCTAGCATGACAGAAAAGAGCTGTAGTCTGCAAATTATCCCCGCTGTCAGCTAAGTTCCTTGAGCAGCTGAGCAGATGCCTGGAGAGAAGGTGGGCCTACGCCATCTAAGGAGGCGGCTTGGTTGTCATGGCTGCGAATTGTACTGCAGCAGAGCAACCTCTCCCAGACTCACTTGCTTCCTTCTCTGTAACTATGCTATGGCCAAGACACATCTGTGGTCCTGAAAGAAAAGTGAGTTGAGTAGAGATGAAGGAACTAGCTATTTCTTCAGTGGAAATTTAAATAATAGGCAAAAGCAGCTCTTCAATGCTGTACCCAATTACAGCACAGCCCAATCAACTGGCATTTGTTGCAGTAAATGGACTATTTAGGGTGCATTTTAAAATAGGGCTCTCATCTCTTACTAAGATGATTTTACTGTACAATAGTGCCATATTGTTGCTGTATTTAAAGTACTCATTTTGAGAGTACAGAGACTGTGACAGCAACTTAGAAAAACTTTTCCACTTGCCACTTATTATATGTCCTTTAGGAAGACACAAGTTCATTTTGGTCTCAGGGGAGGCAATAAGTTCATCCACAGGCAACCTAAGCCAAAATTTTTGTGCCTTATAGCCCACAGAAAGTCTACTCTGACTGGGTCAGTTTCATTACCACAGATATTTCACAACTCTTAGCATAGAAAGTAGTATTCCTATAGATAGTGTTAATTTACAAGTTTAAGTAACTAGTAATTAGCTAATTAAGTAACTACTTAAAGCTGCAAGACCTAGGAGATATACCTCAATGCAAAAGTGCAAAGAATGAGAGAAATAACAGAAGATGGGTACCATTTATATTGAAATGGACGCACAAGTTTTAATTATCAGGAGCTACAATTTTATATCAACAATACTTTAATCCCACAGTTAGATCTCCAGAACTGTATTTTAGTATGTGAACCTTGTAAGGAGACATGAAATACCAAAGTGCTGTGTCAGGTCTGATGTTCATCATTTGGACAATATACCCCTGATCTTGGTTTTCCCACATCAAAACTGATGGGACAAGGAATGATAGAAGTAAATTCTTAATCCTAAACCCAGGCAGATTCTCCTCTAATGGGAGTCTAACAAAGCCTAATTTGACACCAAATAACTTTTCCATCAGCTTCTCACCATGTCTATAATTACCTTTACTAGAATAAACTCTCCAGTGAAAATGTTGCCTCTATAAGGTTTCCAGCTCCATATGTATACATACATATCCTTGTCTACCCATCCACAAGAAAGTGAACCCTAGGGGAAATAACCAAACCAAACAAACAAACAAAATCCCCAACTAGTGTCCTGGTACATACATCAGGATTACTATGAATATCAACATAACATAGTCTCCATAGTGAGATCTTTTCTCCAAATAAAAATTGTAAAAAAAATTATAATGGAGCTATAGTCATGAAAGTCATAATGCATCAATATAAAATACAATTCTGAAGGTTCCTTGTTATATTACTTTCTGGGGGCAGTAGTGGGGATTAATCCTAAAATCAATGCATGCTAGGCAAGTGCTGAAGTGATTTTTTTCTTCTTTATTTATCTTGTATTTATCAAGAAAAACAGTAAAATCAATTTAAAATGCTGATAAGTTAACAATAACTATAAAGATAAAAATCATAAGCATGACTTATCAAGGTTGATAATGCAAATAAGATTGCTACACATATGTTTACTTTGTGTTCAGCATTCCCTCTGAATTTTTTTTCCATCCCTGTATATCCTTATTCAAGGTCCCTTCCCCCTCCCGCCACATCAGGTCATTTTTTTCTTCTTCACTTAAGATAATTATGTCCTGTGTATCTGAGGTTCTTCATCTACAAAATAAGGTAATAATAGTATACTGCTTCATTTGATTATTGTGATCCAATGAGATAATGCTCATGAAACACTTTCTATTTGGTACAATACCTTCACATAGGAATCACTTAACAAATATTATCTTTAAAGAGCTTTAAGAATAACTAAGTAATCACATTATCAGGCTTGTATCAGTGTAAACTATGTTAGATTACATTTACTATATTATCTCTAAATATTGTGTATGAAATGTCCTATAGAATCATTTCAATTTCATTTTGGAAAATAGCACCTTTCACTTCTTACCAACTTGTAAGTTCTTTCTGTAAAACATATACCATTAAACTTTATGTATTGGCTTTCTATTTCACTTTGATTAAGAATGAGAGCTAGTAAAGACCTTCTGCCTTAGCCATGTCTCATCCAAACTGTAGGCTGACTGACACCTCTACTTCTCCCTTACTAAGGATATTTCTCTAAAATCCTTGCTCACAAAAGACTACAAAAGTAGCACAAAAACACACTTTATAATACTTTCTAAAGATACCTTCCCTAAAGGCTAATAGAAGTAGAGTCTATAACTGTAGATTGGAGCCTTACTATACATATTTCATTATTTTTTGTTGTTTCTTTTTTATTTTTGGAGTATTTGCTGTTTTCTACTGTCCTTAATATTCTTTTTATGTTTTATTTTATTTTATTATTATTTTTATTATCCATGTATGCCCTTGTTCAGGCTCCCTTCCCTCTCCAGCCCCTCCCAGGCACTCACTCTTCTCTCCATCAGTTTATTTCCTCCCCAGCAAGGACAGGAGGTCCCAAGGTCCCAAGGTGGCTTAGTTCAACATCCACTCCATGCAGACTTGCTTTCCTCACACCAATATCAAGACTCAGTCAGGAGTTTCTCTGGAACGAATGGACTTCAGGGTGCCAGAGCAAGGTGTTTCATATAACAAGCTGTTCAGTGGTTGTGATTTGTAGCTTGGACATGCTTAGTTTTTCTGTTTAAAATCCAACAATGAGTGAGTATGACCTCTGTTTATCTTTAGGAGTTTGTGAGACCTCGCTCAGGAGATATTCTCCAAATCCATCCATTTGCCTGCAAATTTTAGGATATCATTTTTTTTCTCACTCCTGAGTAGTACTCCATTGTGTAGATGTACCATAGTTTGTTAAGCCATTATTCAGTTGAGGGGTCTCTAGGTTGTTTCCCGGTTCTTTCTATTACAAATAATGTTGCTATGAGTGATAATATGCATCTTTAGGGTATATGCCCAGTAGTGGGATTGCTGGGTCTTTGGGGAAATTGATTCCCAGTTTTCTATGAAATCGTCATACTCCATTCCAAAGTGGCTGAACAAGCTTACACCCCTATCAACAATGGAGGAGTGTTTCTCTTGCTCTGCAACCTCTCCAGCATACGCTGTCATCTGCATCTTTTATCTTAGCCAGTCTGACAGATGTCAGGTGGTACCTCAAAGTTGTTTTGATTTGCATTTCTCTGATGGCTAAAGAAGCTGAGCACTTTTTCAAGTGCCTTTCAGCCATTCGTAATTCTTCTGCTAAGAATTTCCTTTTTAGTTCTGAGCCCCATTTATTAATTTGGTTATTAAGGGTTTTGGGGCACTAGTTTCTTGAGTTCTCAATATATTTTAGAGATCAGTCCTCTGTCACTTGTGGGGTTGGTGAAAATCTTTTTCCATTCTGTAGGCTGTTGTTTTGTCTTACTGACTGTGCCCTTGGCTTTACAGAAGCTTCTCAGTATCAGGAAGTCACACTTATTGATTGTTGTTCTTAATGTCTGTGTGACTGGTGTGATATTTTGGAAGTGGTCACCTGTGCCAATATGCGGGAGGGTATTTCCCACTTTTTTTTTTTTTATCAGGTTCAGTGTGGCTGGGTTTCTGTTGAGGTCTTTGATCCACTTGGATTTGAATTTTCTGCAAGATGAAGGGCTTGGATCTATTTGCATTTTCCTACACTCTACCATCCAGCTATGCCAACACCATTTGATAAGATACTATCTTTTTTTCCACTGAGTATTCTGGGCCTCTTTGTCAAAGATCAGGTATTCATAGGTTTTTGAGTTTATGTCGGGATCTTCAGTTTGATTCCATTGATCCACAAGTCTGTTTTTTAGCCACTACCAGGCTATTTTTATTACTGTAGCTGTATAATTTGAAGTCAGGGCTAGTGATGCTCCTGAGGTTCTTTTGTTGAGCAAACTTCTTTTGGCAATCCTGGCTTTCCTGTTATTTCAAATGAAATTGAGTATTGCTCTTTCAAAGTCTGTAAAAAATTGTATTGAGATTTTGATGGGAAGTACATTGAGTCTGTAGATTGCTTTTGGTAGAATTGCCATTTTTATTATGTTGATCCTACCTAGCCAGGAACATCGGAGGTCTTTCCATTTTCTGATATCCTCTTCAATTTCTTTCTTCAGTGATTTAAAGTATTTGTCAAATAGATCTGTTACTTCTTTGGTTATAGTTACTCCAAAGTATTTAATGCTATTTTCAGCTATTATAAAGGTCGATGTCTCCCTTATTTGCTTTTCAGCCATTTTATCTTTAGTGTATAGGAGGGCTACTGATTTCTTTGAGTTAATCTTGTATCCTGCTACCTTGCTGATGGTATTTATCAGCTGTAGAAGTTCCTTGGAAGAATTTTGTGGGTCACTTATGTATACAATCATATCATCTCCAAATATAGTTTCACTTCTTCTTTTCCAATTTGTATACCCTTAATCTCCTTTCCTTTTCTTATTGCTTTAGCTAAAACTTTGAGTACTATATTGACTAGATAAGGGGAGAGAGGACATCCTTGTCTAGTTCCTAATTTTAATGGGATTGTTGTTTCTTTTTAAGCTTTATTTTTTTATTTTAAAAATATTTTATTAATTCTTTTTTTATGTTTTCTTTTTTTTTTCTTCCTTCTTTATTTTGTATTTATCAAAAAAAAAAACACAGTAAAAAGAATTTAAAATGTGGAAGAGTTAACAATAACTATACAGAGGATAAGAATGATAGGCATGGCTTATCAAGGGAAGAAATACAAATAAGATTGCTACACCTATATTTTCTTTGTGTTCATCTTTCCCTCTGATTTTTTTTTTCATCCCTGTATATCCTTATTCAAGGTCTCTTACCCCTCCCAACACATCTGGTCATTTTTTTCCTCTGCAACTCCCCATCCCCTCCCTGGGCAGGGAGGGGATGGGGAGTTGCA
>PVIH01025575.1:0-20407 GCA_004025045.1 Sigmodon hispidus
GATTGGATGCCCTGAAGGTATTTAGCTAAGAGCAGGCTTCCCCCCAGGCAGTTTAGAGGTGTTTAGAGTAGTTGGGAGTAGTTAGTAAGGAGTGAGTCAGTTAGTCAGTAGAAACCAGATTGTAAAGAATCCGAATAAACTGCAAAGAGAAGGATCCGGTGTTGCGTCTTCCTTGCTGGCGAGGTTGCGCGCGACACAGGTAGCCTCGCCCTTCTCTCGGCGTCTGTTCCCGACTCAGTTAGCTAAGATGAGAGGCTTGTTGGGTTTTAGGATAGGTTTCCGCAGCTTCGCAAACCGCACCAGGCGGCCGTGCAAACTGGGCATTGCCATTTTGTACAACGTTCCCCCTGACTTGCCTTCTATCCAGAGAGTGGCTTTAAGAGCTCCGAGTCTTCCTTGGGCCCTTGTTGACAGGTCCTGACTCCTTGTCCTTCTGGAGTTTCGTACACCTTTGTCTCTGGTAAGCCACAGACCATCCAGACCCTAGGTCCACTCTGACCTCCTTGAATCTAAACAGCACTCAGTCTTTGCCAGTTTTTCCCAGGCCCAGATGTTGGACTTCACAGGATCTTTTTGTCATTTTCCTACTGTGTGTATGAGGCTATCTGGCCCACCAGCTCCCAGGAATTCTTGCCCTGGCTTCCTGTTTCTCTGTGGGTATGTTGAGATTACAGACACTTGAGCTATGAATCTGGCTTTTTTGTGTGGTTCTGGGGATTTGAACTCAGGTCTTACACTTGCAAGGATGGTATTTTTACACACTGAGGCTCCAGCCACATATCTGTTTTTTTTTTTATTGTACTTGCTCAATGCAGGAAATTCTCAGAGACTATTTGACATGATTTGTGGAATCTAGTTGCTTCCTGAGGTGGGAGGGCTTTCTACCCTTGGATGGTATTTACAGGTTTGAGTTTCTCTCTTAAGTGAAGACTCATAGCTTTCAATATACTCTTTAGGAGTCTAAGTTGAATTGGGAATTCCTAAAGGTGCTGGATAAAAGGAAGCACACATCTCTGTGTAGACAAGTAGGCTCGTGGCCCCTCAGGTTCAGAATGGGGAGGGGCAGGGACAATGGATGGGTATGTCTTCTGATTGGCTGATGAAAGCATTTTAAAGTCAGATTGTGACAAAGATTACAAAGATTGGTGCCGTCAACCTCATAAATTCATAACATTATTGGCTCATACGTTTGACCATGTATGGTTAAAATGAGTGGTGCTGGGACTGGAGAGCACTGACTGATCCTCCAGAGGTCCTGACTTCAATTCCCAGCACCCACATGGTGGCTCACAACCATCTGATACCCTCTTCTGTATACTGTATACATAACAAATAAATCTTTGAAAAAAAATGAATGGTATTTTTAGTGGGGTGTGGTGTCATGCATACACCTCTAATCCAGCATTCAGGAGACTGAGGCAGGAGAATTGTGAGTCACAGGATGTCTTGGGCTATATAAGCCTGTGTTGTGTCTCTCTCTCACAAAATAGCCCAAATCAAGCAAAAAATGACACATCTACAAATATGTGAATTCATACTGAATTTAAAGAATGTGGAAAAATAAGGTAGAAATATCTCAATCATAATTTCTATATTTATGAAATGTGGAAATGATAAAATTCGATATAAGTAAGATAAATAAAAATATATTTTAAAGTGTTATGAAGGTAAATGGTGGTTGTGGCTGTGTCCCAATGGAGAAATGGCTCAGAGTGCTATAACTTACAGGGGATGTTTTTACCTTTTGGTGGGGACTGTCAAGGAAAGGGACCCAAAGACATTGAATGAGGCAGGTGGTGGAGAACATTGACCTCTGTGTCTCTGCTAAAATGGGCTGGAGGTAAGGCAGGAGAGGCTCAAAGACTACAAACATAAAGGCTGACAGTGGTGGGATCTCAAGTAGGACTTACGGGTATGGAGGTTATGGAGAGTTTCTTCATCTTGCTTGGTTGACCATGACTCATTGTCTTCAATGTCTTTGCTGCCTGTGGCCTGTGTGACTACACTTGGGGGTTCATCAGAGCCCGGGTTCACAGAAATCATGCTGCTCTGGGGAGAGGAACCCCCACTGGTTCGAGTCAGACTGAGGGTGGAACCCTTCCGGCTGGGTTTGCGGCTGGCTGTGCGAATGGCGGGGATTTTGAATTTCTTGGTCTGAAGGAAAGAGAGAAGAAAGAGGGATGTCAAAGAATGGATGAAGAAAGGAAGGGGGGAGAGGAGGCAGAGAAGAAGGGAGGAGAGAAGGAAAGAAGGAGGAAGGAAGGAAGGAAGGAAAAGGGAAATGGTATTTCCAATCCCTGCTGAGGTCAAGGTCAGGGTTCAAAGACTATTCAGTTCCTCCTGGCTCCTTATAAACACCAGGACACAGGCTGGACCTGAGCCACTGGTTGTCACCAGCCAAGATGGTAAGGCGTTCCTTTCTCTGCGTGTCACTGAAAGTGCCATTGATCCTGATGATGATTCTTTATGTCACCTAAAATGCCACAATGATTGTAGAGATTGGGAAAGAACTGGATGCAGGCCAGGCTGGAATTTAATAGTTCAGTACAGATAACTATTTTAAATTTCATGTGTGTGAGTATGGTACCTGTGTGTTTGTGTGTGTGTGCTTGTGTGTATGTATGCCTGTTAGTGAAGGAAGGCAGACAAAGACATCATGTGTCTTATTCTGTCATTCTCCATCTTATTCCCTGAGGCAGGGTCTCTCACTGATCCTGGAGTGAGGCTGGCAACCAGCAAGTCCCTGTGATCCTCCTGTCTCTACCACTCTCCTCACAGTTCTGGGGCTACAAGCTGTTACAGAATATTATTGAAAGTTTGTTACAATTGTATATGCTGTGGAACATTTGTTTAATGATGCAAAGATGCGCTGCTGAGTTCTTTTATGTTGCATTTGTTTAACTCTGTGAAGCTGTGTTACTTTGCCTGTCTAAAACACCTGATGGTCTAATAAAGAGCTGAACAGCCAATAGTGAGGCAGGAGAAATGATGGGCGGGGCTGGCAGGCAGAGAGGATAAATAGAAGGAGAGATCTGGGAGGAGGGAAAGAGAGATCTGGGAGCCAGAGAAGGCGGAGGACTCCAGGGTCCAGCCACCCAGTTTCACAGCAGCCGCAGAGTAAGGGTCAAAGTGAGGTTAGAGAAGCAGGCAAAGGAGAGCTGGCGAGAAACAAGCCAAGCTAAGGTCAGGTATTCATAATTAAGAATAAGCGTCCGTGTGTGATTTATTCGGGAGCTGGGTGGTGGGCCCCCAAAGATCTAAGAGTAAAAATCCAAAAACAACAGCATACATTGCCATGCCTGGCTTTTAATAGAAGTGGTGGGGATTTGAACTCAGGTCCTTATGCTTGTGTGGTATGCCTTCTTACGCATCTAGACATCTCCCCAGACCCAGCGCTTTTAAAATGAAGGTGCTTGGGGGCTGGAGAGATGGCTCAGCGGTTAAGAGCACCGTCTGCTCTTCCAGAAGACCCGGGTTCGATTCCCAGCACCCACATGGCAGCTAACAACTGTCTGTAGTTCCAGTCAGGCAAACACCAAGGCAAATAAATAAATAAAATAAAGTTTGTTTTTAAAAAAAAAAAAAATAAAAAAAATAAAATAAAATAAAATGAAGGTGCTTTGGAGATTTAGATCAGTGTCATATTTGTATGAAACTCCTAAAATTTAATGTTCTAGGAAGGAAGGTGGCTGGGAGCAGAGGGGATTCTGAGGCCACACCACGGTTTAACACCATGATACTAGGTGGGGAGAATTACACTCAGCAGGCTGGCTTCCTGTTAGTAGTTTTAGAGCCTTGGGTATAGGCAGCATGTAAGTGGGAGGGATCTCTTGGAAAGAAGAAGGAGGGAGGGGCTTCGCCTTCCTTTTCTTCCTCTGCTTTTTTCCCTTCCCCCAAGCTTTCTGGCAACATTTTGCACAAACAGAAGGCAGCTTCAGCCTGCCACAGGCTGGAGGGGGACTGGAGTTTGGACTGGGTTAATCCAGTTCTCCAAGGTTACAAAATGGTGGTGATGGAAGAAGGAAACACAAGAGCTTAACGCCAGTCAGGAGGTTCCCTATTGTAGAAGGACTAACAGATGGTGTCTCGGGGTAACCTGGGGGCTTGTAAAGAGCCCTGGACTCAGAGCCAAGGGACAAGATCACTCTGCCTCAGTTTCCTCATTTCTAAAACAGTGGGGATGATCTGAGGTGGCCACAAAAGGGCCTTGGTAAGTGCCGTCCTTCACGCACCTACCCCTGAGCTGGGATTTCATCTTGTGATCCTAGAACTGTCATTAATTAACATTCATTAACCACCCTGGCCAGGGGACCCAGTGAAGGGCTGACACTGCTAATTAATTGAATGTGTCAGAAAGATAAAATGTTGGGGGAGATGTGATGGGCTCCAGCTTGTCATTTGTCCTTTATCAAACTGGCTTTTCCTGGCTTAAGTCCCCAGGTGCTTTTCTAGCTTTCACAGTTTGCTCAGGAGTGATGTGGCCCAGCTGCCACAAGCTGCCTCAGGAGGGATTGCTCTTCCCCGACCCCCAGTGAATCCTTATGCTTTCTAAGAAGCAGGGGCTGGATGCCACAGGAAGACAGTGACCCTGCCTGGGCTCTATTTGCTCACGTTCATAAAGTCTCTCCACTTCTCCTCTTCGGTTGTGCTTCATTTTGCCACAGACCTCACCACTCCCTGCTGGGTGCCACTCAGCCTGATTTCCCTCGGAAACACTGGCTGCTACTTTGGTAAAACCCAGTAGGGGACCGTTGGCTTCCACTTTACTGAGGGATAAACTGAGGTCCCGTGAGGAGAAGAAAGGGGCATGTTCAAAGTCACAAAAGGGAATGAGTGGGTGCTTCAGTGCCCGCACCCCCAGAGTAGATCACACTACTGCCAGGGTGTGACCCACACGCTCTTCGGGAGATTAGATTGGGATAATTTCATGATAGCAATACTGAACATTCTGGAAGGACACTTTTTTTTTTTTTTTTTATCCTGAGGCTCATGGCTCCCGCTGCTGCTTTGTGGGTCTCTAGAGGCAGATGCACACAGTGTCTCCATAGCAACTTTGTGTGAGAAAACAAAGACTCTTGCTCTTGGGGTCTTCGAGGATGCCAATGAAAGAACAGGAGACAAGGAATAGTCTTATTAAGGTGACTGTAACTCTGAAGAACCCTGTATTTAATACACAGACCCAAGGTGAACCCTAGCCCAGCTGTGTGACCCCCTGCAAATCACTCAGCCTCTCTAAGCTCCAAGAACCTCTCCCATCAGAGTGTAAGAATAGTGGTGCCCTGTGGGACATTAAGGAGGTATCATGGAGACACGTTTAAAGAAGTTGGCTCTTTTGTCGATATGCGGACAGGTGCTTCCTAAAACTTGCACATAAAACGGGTGCGTTCGTGTGCGTGTGCGTGTGCGTGTGCGTGTGCGTGTGTGTGTGTGTGTGTGTGTGTGTGTGTGTGTGTGTGTGTGAGAGAGAGAGAGAGAGAGAGAGGATAAACTTGCTGAAGATGGTTCTTTCCTTCTACCATGTAAGTCCTTCCTAGAGATCAATCAGGGCATCTGCCTTGGCTACACAAAACCTTTACTTCTGAGCCTTCTTACACACTCCCATTTTTACACTTTACAGTGCGTTTGCATAGCCTTTCCCTGAGCTTCTCACTAACCATGTGATAGGTGGGAGTGGGCACTATATTGGTTCTATGGTGAGTGGCAGGATCTGTATACACCTCAGCTGCATAGCTGTATGCTCCGTCTAAGAGCAGGTTTATCTGTCTACTGTTACTATTATTTGGGTGCTTGTTTGTTGAGTAGATGGAATTGGGCTTCTGTGACAGACATAGCTTTGGATTAAAGATAATAGACTTCAAAATATCTTAATAGTGAATACACATGTGGCTTGGAAGAATATCCTGTCTAGTGAGTGGAAGGAGGAGGGAGGGAGGGAGAGAGAGGGGGGCTATTGATTAAAAGATAGAATGAGGTGAGTCCATTACCTTCTAGTAACATCTTACTTAGCAGGTGCCCATCCCCCATCCCTCTCTTCCCACTCATTGTGTGTCTGGCCAAATGTCATATTTCCTATAATCCCCAGATGGCCGTTTTTAAATTAAAATTTACAAAGAAAAAAATTGCAATGGCGTGTGATCCTTCCTTTGCTGGGGAAACACCTAGACATCATAAACCTTTTCCATCAGGGACTGGCTGGGGGATGTACGTTTGTTTCTCCCTCTAGCTGGGGCCTAGGTTCTCAAGGCAGCATGGGATCCTGGTTACCTTGGGCGCTGTGACAAAGTGATCCCACCTCTGTCCCATTGACTTGTCCTTGTTGACCTTCTTTATGGTGCTCTTGGCGCCACCTGGGTCCCTGGGTGACAAACAGCTTAATGAGTGTTCAGTTTGCAGACTCTTGGTTGATCAGAGCCCCGCCCACATCCCAAAGAAGCATGATAAATTCAGGCTGAAAGGTCTGTAGTATGATTTTCCTCCTCTTACTGTTTTTCTTAGGTGGAGGGAAGTTTTCCATAGGTGAGGCTTTTGGGGGAAAACCACTGGAGACCACCCTTTCCTGAGTTTGCATGTATTCTGGATCTATTTACTCTCTGGACTTGGGTGCTGTTATGGAGTCTGAGATGAGGTTGTACTGTTGTGACCAGGTCACAAGGCCCCCAAGGAAATTACCAGAGACTCGAACTCTCCGAAATGCAAAAGCAAGGTTTATTGTACATTATGAGCCACTGACAAGGACCTTGCTCTGACACAGGTACACAGGTGTGACAGTGGCCAGAGGAGGTGCCCGCCCTTTTTGCAAGCTGGGTTTTAAAGGCAAAAAATCACATGGTTAGGCAAGAATCACAAGGTTATACAAAAATCACAAGGTTAGGCAAGAATCACAAGGTTATCATTTTAGCTGGCTGTTTGCCAAGCTCTTTCTTGGTTGGATCTTTCTGGACCATCTCCGGTTCTGAGAGACTCCATGGATAATTAACTGTTATCAGCCCCTGAGCCCCCTTTCCCATCTGAACCTTGTTCCTGTGCAGCCTTCAGGCTTGTCTAGAAGCTGAGAACTTTCGCTCAAAGAAAATGGAGGTGCTTTTCTAGTTCTTACTTTTCTAGTTCTTCAGTAGTTATACTGGGAGTAGACAAAGGTGTCTTCCTTTCTGCACCTGTGTGCTGTCTGTTGATCACCAGCACGGCAGTCAGAAGCACTTCTGAGTATCACAGAAGGCAGTGTGACTGGACACCCCGGGGAGGGTGGTGTGGAGTCCACCAACTCAAAAGCACTGGTTTTCAGCTTACTGACCAGTTACTGAGATGCTCTGTGCCAGATGCCTCTGGGCTCTCAGGAAGTCATCTCCATCACTGACACCTTGAGCCAGAGTCATCATCACCTCCTTCTGCAGCTGAAAAGAGGATCACATGGGTCCCTGCCACGGGGCTCTACACTTCTTTTATACTGTGATCTTTGATTATTTTTATGAGCATGTCCTCCTGCTCCACATAAGTAAGTTTCAGGACTTACAACATCACACCCTTCCCTTGTGGCCTGGGAACTTTCTGGGTAAGAGACTAAAGCCCCAACAGGATCTGTGGGGGGATTCCCTCCCTCACAGACATGTTATCAAATTTGTCATCCTGGCATTATTGAATGGGATATGTTGCACAAACTGTGTATTACTATAACACCTCCAATGGGCCCAGGGCAGACTCTTACAAACACATTAACAAGTCTGAAATAAAGTGGATAGATATTTATACTCAATAAAGGAAATAGACTCTAAAATTGGAGTTCCATGTCAAGTTTCAATTTGGTTTATTTTGGTTCAAGTCTGATTTTTGTGGCCAAATGATATATATATATATATATATGTGTGTGTGTGTGTGTGTATGTATGTATACATACATATATATATATATATTGAGTTTCTAGAGCCTTTAGATTTTGAATTTAATGGTTATGGGCCCATGGGTCTTTATTGATATACAAATGAGGAATCTTACTGTGTAATATAACTTCTTGTATAATCAATCAATTGGCTTATCAAATACCTCTATACTTCTATTCTCTATCCATCTATTTGTCTATCTAGTCATCTGGCCATCTATCTATGTATTTGGATCTACTGCCCGTCTGCTTTTCTTTTCATCCATCCATCCATTCATCCACTCACCACACACCCATTCATCCTTCCATCTAGCTACACTTATTCATTCACACATCCATCCATCCACATTCCCACCCATTCATAAATTTCATTATCCATCCATTCATTTCCTTTTAAATCCCCCTTTCTCTGAAGGTTTTGGGTGTGGGAGACCCATGAAGTACTTGGCTGGTTCTCAACATGTACAGAGCAGGGATTTGAGGAGATGAAGTGATCAGAGCAACTTTGATAGTTGGTGAGGGGACTCAGTGTCAGTATGACTGAATGATGGCTGTGGATCAAAGCATTCGTATACAGGGGACGAAGATGGTCAGATGAACTGAATAAAGGCTGGCTTCTCATGCTCTGGGGCTCTGAGTAGTAGAACCACAGGTTGTCACCAATAAGGAGAGGGTCTCTCCTGCCCCTGAGACAGGGCCTGTTGGAAATCCAGCAGTTCACAATATAACACAATAAACAGACCCCAGGGCGGGAGCCAGGCTGGGATTGGGGGTAGGATGTCCCTCCAAGCTTTTTGTAAGACTTTATGTTTGATTACACAATAAAAAGCTCTGAATAATTAACCGAGAAGTTCATTCGAGTTGTTTCTGCTTGCTTGTCCCCTGAGTAATCAAATTAGCGAATATTTAAAATCCAGCCGGAGGAAAGAGCGGAGCCCCAGCCTTATACAGTGTTTAAACAGCGGTACTTCTGAAGCCTGATTTCAGGCTAACCAACAGGCGGCTTTGGTGTTCCACAGTGTCTTTCATGACCACGGGGCTTTTTGGCTTTTTCCTTTGCTAAGGCAGCCCCTGCTGAGCTGCCAGCGCCTTGAAGTTCAAAAGCAGCCTTCTTCCTCTTTCAAAATTAAATCTGGGCCCAGACAAGCTTTCGAAATCTTAAATATTCAGGCCCAATCAGGAAGATAGAAGCCTTCTGCTAATGCTGACTTCCAAGGCGACCTGAAGTCTATTGCGACTTCAAGCGGCGCGCTAAACGAGCTAAAGCCGCATCCAGATCCCCGCAGACCTTCCGAAGCCCTTGGCAGAGCTATTGATAAAGGAGAGGCCAGGCTAGGCAGAACCCGTCTCTCTGATGTTTCCGTCTCAGTAGCAAATAAACCCAAAAGAAAGATCAATCGTCGGGGGAGGAAAGATTAAAAGCAGCCGGAGCAGGGAAGTCCACTCCGCACCTTCCCGCAGAGGCTAAAAGCCAGTTGGTGAACCTTCCCCATTAGCGCTGTGTACCAAATGGAGCCCCACTTCCCCGCCCCCGAAGTCGGTGTCTCCATGATTTGCGTTGTTAAAAAAAAAAAAAAAAAAAAAAATACATGACCATAGAATGGCAGGTGGCTCGTTGGGTGGATGCTTTGCCAGCCTGTCCTGAAGTCAGCTGGTTCTGTGCTCCGCTGATGAAATTTGGGTTAGATAGAACCTCCATCCACCTGGCTCCGTGCGTGGCTATAATGAGCAATGCCCTGGTGTCCGGTGTGGAGGCTGAGCCAAAAGCCAGGTTCAGAGGTGAGGAGGAGGAAGAGATGGTTACTCGGTTAGCGCATCTGATTTTGTTGTCCTGGTCCTCGAGTATCAGAACCTGTTCTGCGGGAGTCTGCCTGACCCGGCCATCTATGTGTATGATTTGTAGGGTTATTTAGCTTCTCCCAGCCTCCGTCCCCGTCTGTACTGTCTGTGAGATGCGGCTAAGGACATCAGCTCGGCCAATAGATTGTTGTGGGTCTGGAAAGAAACGAGCCTCAGATGGGTGAATCGGGTTCAGCTGTTAAAAAGAATAACACTCTGGTCGATGGAGATTTTGGTGCCGCTTTGAGAGGGAGGGAGCTGACGATGGTGGAAAGCGAGGCAGGGCAGGCAGCTCTCAAGCGGAGAAAGCTATGATTTTCAAGACCATAATTTTCCCCCTGCTCACGCTTTCTGTGGGCACCCGTTTCTCAGAAATCAAGAGGAGAGAGCACTGGGCACAGACTCGTGTCTTTACACTGTCTTGGAGGTCACTTAACAATGTCTATCTGTCGGGGCAATCAGAGCAATTTTCTCAAACACTTCACTGTCACTTTCCCGGCTCCAATTTGGGATAAAGTGTGTCCTTCTCCAGATGAACATCTTGTGGGCTAGTTTAGGATGTGCACTGGGCTCTGTGGCTGAGGGGAAGAAATGCTGATTATAAACCAGGAGGCCGCAGTGGTCCAAGCTCAAGGAATCTTCCAGCCCTGATAACCCTGTCCTGCTTCTTCAGAAATAAGGTGATGGGATGGTTCTGTGTCTTTCCACTTCTGAGATGCGGGCTTGTGGACTAGAGAGAGGAGGGATGCTGTTGTGGGAAGAGCCTCTCCCTCCCATCACTGCCACATCATCCATCAGATTCCTTGTGATTGCTCATGTTCCTATTATGTTTTAAAATTCCATTTATTTTGTGTATACAAGTGTTTTGCCTGTATGTGTGTCTGTGTACCACATGCATGCCCCGTTCCCACAGAGGTCACGACAGGGCATTGGATCCCCTGGATCTGCAGTTAGAGATGACTTTGAACCACCATGAGGGTGCTATGAACCAAACTCTGGTCCTCTGCAAGAACAGTAAGTCCTCTTAGTTTCTGGACATCCTCTAGCCTTGCAGATTATCTTAATCTTTGCAGGTTTTCTATTGATTGACTCCTCCAGCACCCCCCCGGATGGAAGCTCCAGTGGGCAGTGGTGTGGCCCACTTTACTGGGATAGTCCCAGTACTGGTTGGGAAAGGTCCCACATGACAAAAGAGAACCCCATTTAAATATAAACATAGCAAAATTAGAAAAGTGCTTATTATGTGTGTTGCTCAGAATACTGCTGCATTTTCTACAATGATCAAGACTTAAATCTCAGAAGTGTAGTTACTGATAACCTCTGAGGCAGGGAGGGGTTCAGATGTGGAAGGGTTCTTCTTCTTTTTGGTCAAGTAGCACACTTGCACAACTGCACAACTGCACATTCATAATGGCTTCTAAAACTGTGTTATAAGAGAAAACGTACTCTATATGTAAGATTGAATTGCATCCTGCAGGGTCATATTCTGGAACCCTATCCGCAGCTGGTGGTGCTGTTTGGGCTTCAGAACCTTTAAGAGGAGGCCTTACTGGTGGCAGGAAGTCCTGAGTCCTGAGTGTCTGGACTCTTAATGAAAGTTAGGATTTATGGGGGCTTCCTAGAATGCAGATTCTCAGGCCCCACCCAAATCTATCAAATCAACAGCTTCACTACACCCAAGATCTTCAGTTACTTCATGATATACCATAGACTAAGAAGCCCTGCACTCATGGCAGTGCTCTGCAAAGTATATACATGGCCATTAGCTTATGAAAGCCAGTTATCCCCCAGGTGGTTTTCTGACAAGGCCCATGGTGTCTCTCTGGGACAGCCTGAAGTAACCAGACTTAGATAATCACATTGCTTGTGTGTTCTTCTGCACAGTAAACCAGGGACCGCTGACTGCCCTCTCTGCTCCTTGATTATTCTCACCACCACAGAGAGCTGGTATGACCTGCCCCCCGCCCCGCCCAGCCTGTGTGTTTGCCCAGTCACCATGGATATCATTTGTTGATAGTAAAACTCTCTTCCTACATTTCTTTGTTAGCTTGACATCTCAGGGGTGCTGATGAGCACAGCTTTGTCTGCTCTTAGTAGAGATTTTATCTTCAATGACTATCACAGAATGCACTTTCGCTGTGTTTCTAGATGTGAGCTTGCCTGATTTTAGGAATAATTCTTTTGAGTCAGCACTACATTTGATAGGTGATGAGGCACAAGCTAAGAGGTTGCGTGACTTTCCTAAGATCACCCAGTTAGCAAGTGGCAGGATGTGGACTCACCTAGGCCGATGGCGGAGCCCTCTGTGTTCTCCTTCAGTGTAGGGGACTGACTCGAGGGCTTTTGCACTAGGGTTTTGCACATGACCCACAAAGACAACAGCAAAGATGAATACTCAAGGGTGCTCTCTAGTCTTCTGTTTTGAGATGCAGCCATGTGAAGTTGCCCAGATTGTTCTTGAACTTGAAATCCTTCTGCCTCAACCATTCTAGTTAGCGGTGGTTCTGGGTCTGGGATACCAGACCGAACTTATGCCCAAACTCCCGATCCCAGTCACTCAAATCCACCAGGGTTTAGGAACATACATTCCAGGCTTGAGAAGTAGATGTGATGGCATTAAGAAGGATTAAGTGTTCAGGAGAAGGTGTCCTCCTTTCTGGCTAGCTGAAAAAATGTTTTCATGTACTTTCTGGGGAGCTTAACCCCATAATTAACAACAATAATAACATATTTATGAATCCTATGTGGTACTATGCTGGGGTCAGTTTGTACTGGTCATTGGCTATTAAGAGTTGATGCACATGGCTTCTATATTAGAATGAATGTATTAGAGAATGAATCTAACCCATCTATCTATCTACGTATATCTATACATAGATAAAGATATAAAGGGGATTTATTAGAATGGCTTAAGGCTATGCTCCAGCTAATCCAATTATGGCTTGATATGATGGCAAGTCCAAGGATCCAGCAGTTGTTCAGTCCACAAGGCTGGATGTCTCAGCAGGTTTTCAGTATATGCTGGAATTCCGAAAAGTACGTTCTAATGCCACTGAAGGAATGGACTTGCCAGGGAAAGTGAGGGCAAGTGGGCAGAGAGCAAAAGCTTCCTTCTTTCATGTCCTGGTATAGGCTTCCAGCAGAAGGTGTGGCTCATAGAGGTGGGCTCAAAAGATTTGGATCAAAGGTGTGTCTTCCTCATAGATCCAGATTAGAAATAGTAGGTCCCCCGTATTTGGAGGCTTTGGTCAATTCCAGATGTAGTGAAGTTGACCACTAAGAACAACTATCACAGCTTCTCAACTCCAAGTTCAACCACATCACACCATGTTTATGAGGTTTTCACATTTTATACTGTGGAGATTGGCATTGTTATAAAACATGGCTCACTGGACTCTGAGAAAAGGTAACTTAAACCTTTACTAGTATGTCTTCAACCACAAACTAAAAAAAAAAAAAAAAAAACCCTCCACACACAGAGAAGGTTCTATCAGAATAAACAAACTCCAGCAAATACCCTGACTTCTTATCTTATCTTTCTGAGTGACCTTTCTTCCTCTGGTGTCCAGGTCTGGTCCTGTTTTGTCTGTCAGGAGCCAGGCATGCTTAGATTCTCAGTGGATTCTGCCAGATGTGTCCTGGTAAAATACTGGCTCCTAGTATGACTTTACATTTTTTTAAAACTGAAATTAACAACTCGTGCTCCCATCCTGAGCACATTTCTAAGAGCAACTGGAGTCATTGTAGATAGACCTTCATATCATCTCAATCCAAGTCCTATATGATGGGCTTCCTTCCATGTGTGAAGAAGGGTGTCCCTATGCCACAGGAAGCCATTGGGGATGGGTGACTTGCTGGGGGACAAAGTCCTGTCAGGTATCTATGGGCTTAGGAGCTTTTGTCTTTAGAAAGTACAGGCAATTAACAGTGAGGAAAAATGTACATGTTGCTTTGACCTAGTAAATCATGTTTCTCAGAACCCAGCCCCAAGAAATCTTTGCAATTGGGCATGAAAGAGAGGCAGTCAGGCATTCTATGAAGCATGACTTGCAATGCCAAGAATTTGAGCTGAATGCCTCAGTCAGTCTCTGCCCATGGGAACTTGATGAGAGAGAGTTCCCTGCTGGGTGTTCTTTTCCACGTTGAAAGACCAGAAGCTTTGTGTATAGTACTGTGGAAAGACCATCTTTTCCAAGGGGGAGGGGCACAAAGAGGTGGGACAACCCACCTTTTACCCTTAGAAAGGGATGTACACTCTAAGGCAGGGATTCCAAGGTGATATAAAAGCTTTCACACCTTATGTATTTACTTGTGAGGTTTGGGGAAGGTTTTTGCATGAGAAAACTGCATCCACTTATAACTTGGACAGTTTTCTTTTAAAGAATTTTTTTCATGAATTAATTTTTGGTGTGTGTGATGTATGCCTGTGTGTATGTGTATATGTGAGTGTGTGTGATGTGTACTCATCTGTATGGGTGCATGCAAAGGCCAGTGACTAACTAATACTGTATGTCTTCTGCTATGGCTTTCCACCTGATTTTTTGAGATAGGGTCTCTTCCTGAACTGGCCATCGAGTCCCTGGGATCCACCTGTCTCCATTCTTCAGTGCTGGGGCTACAAGCACTGGGCATGCAGATGGGGGCTACTGTTAATGTGAGACATGGGACGCTGCTCTGTTTAAATCAGCCTGCAGATCCAATTTCTCACATCAGGCTTCTTTCCTCTCTCTCATTGCTGTTGTTTCTCTCTGGCAAACAGCTGGGCTTCCCAAAGATGGTGTCTCTAAAAGCTGAAGACTGTCTACAAGCTGAAGACTGTCTACAAGTTGAATATTGTCTCTACAGCTCTTGAAAGAGTGACCCCAAAGCTGTGGCATGAGCCATCCCTGTGGAGGTGACTTCGGCTTACATTTTCACAGCTTGGTCAACATCCTCTAGCATTTCCGGCTGGGTGTACCTAGCTGCTCTAGAACCTGGAACACGTACCTTAGGTCAAAGTGCAAACATAACCTTCAAAATATATTTAAAAAACCAATGGAGAGAAAAAGCAAATCTATCAGCAAAACAATGACCCAACCAATGAATCAACCCACCTACCAACCATTAAACCAGCTTAACCAACTTACTCATTAACCAACCAATAAACCAACCCAACCAGCCAACTTACTCACTACTGAACCAGTGAACCAACCCAACCCAAACAAGCAAGCAAGCAAACAAAATTCCCTTGGGATAAAGGAAAGAAACCAGAACAAACAGCAAAGGTGTGTGGAGGATGGCCGAGGCAGGGGAGCATCCAGGAATGAGGATGCTGAAGAGACACAGTGAGATCATGAGGAAGCCTGGAGAGAAATCTGTCTGTGGGTCCACAGTATGCTGATGTTGCTTGCTTGCCTTGTTTTTGTGGTGTCAGTGTTCCCACTGTGCCCCATTTTAAGCTCCCTGTGTGTTGTCACACAGTATCCGGAATGATGCTTATAAAGAACTGTGCAATGGGCTCTGGAGAGATGTAGGAGCTGGCTTCAGCTTACCTGGGTTTGGAGCCACAGAGCACATCAACCCAACAAAAACACCAAGTGGGTGGGGGTGGGGCGGAGGATAAGATCCCTACCCCTTACTACCCAGGCAGGTGCTGGTTGACAGTTGGATGCAGGGCTGCTGGCCTTACTTGGGGTTCCAACAGGCAATCAAGGGCCTCATGGTGTGGTGGGTGTGGTCGATAGTCAGGGCCTCTAGGAGCCAGTGGAGCGCACACAGCTGGCGGTAGAGGGGATCCCTGCAGAGACAGAGGGGGAGGCACAGGAGGTCTTTTTAGAATGGCTTTCACAGAGATGCGGCTGTGCTGGCTTCAGTGAGCTCACTGGCATGCCATGTTTGCACACATGCCACCTGAGGACACTGGAGTCCAGAGGGGTTAGGGAAGCCACGCAGACATGTCATCGAGGTCAGGAGAGGGTTAACTGCTGTCTGTGGTTTTCTTGGAAACAAGGTACAGTCCTGGAAGCTGCCCTCCTCCCATCCCCAAGATTTCTCATCCTTCACTAATGGAAGGAAGGTTTCCATTATCAAACTTCATGATAGCTCTTTCCTGAAACTGCACTGTGCCGACCACTGCTCCCCAGGGTTTCCAGGCCTCAGGCTCCCAGGAGCTGGAAGGGATGGTTTCTCAGTTTCCAGGAAGATCTCTCCTCTCCTAGACTTTCCTCTGAGAGTCTTTCTCCACTCTCCAGCTTGCAGCAGATTTGCCCCGCCCAGCTATTCTTGCTAAGGAGGGTGTAATTGTCATGTCTAAGGACAACTAGCCACCCCACCCTATGTGTGTGGGGTGAAGGGAAATATTTTCCTTCTAGAAGCAATTTGCTATGTAGACTCTTCTCTCCTTTAGCCCTGCCTTGGGTCCCACTGAAGGTGACAGCCTGGGTTGGTAGCTCTGTGTCCCGCATTTAGATAATAAACTCAACACATTGTGTGTCTGTTACTGGGCCATAAGCCCCTTGATTGTCCCTCATTGTAATATTAACATGTTGTGAGAGGTTGGGACAGGGGCCCCTGCAGGCCTAGTCTGTGGGATGTGTGGGGTGGAGGTAGATGGAGTGTGTTGGGTCACTAGTGGTGCTGGAGACACCACGGGGCCTGTGGGTAGCATCCACTCCCTCCCTCCCTCCCTCCCTCCCTCCCTCTCTCCCTTTACCTTCCCCCTCCATCTAGGATCTCTCAGTCCATCCCTCAGTTCATCACCTCCACCCTAGTGATTTCTGAAAGTGCCCAAAACAAGTCAAAATGGACCCTCTCCACCCTTTCTTAACAACTCCAAACTCCCTAAATCACCTGCTATGGGCTTAATTGTGGTTCCTGAAGTTCTTATGTTAAAACTGTAAACCCAATCCCTCCAAGTATGAGTGTATTTGGAGATATGGCTTTCGAAGAGGCACTTCATTTAAAATAAAACCCTTTTGGAAGGTTCTAATCCAGTCTGACTGATGTTCTTAGCAGGAAGAGGGAATGTGGGCACAAGGATTCCCCCGGGCTACAACACAGAGAAAACGTATTTAAGACACAGAGAGGACTGCTGTGTATCCAGGGAGAGAGCAACCTCTCAGAACTGGGAGATAATAACCCCATTTGTTTAAGGTCATAGGGAAGCAAGCCTCTCACCTACTCTGTAGTGGACAAGGTGGGAAATACACAAAAACAAAACCTGCAAGTGTGCTTGATAGAAATCTGCCTTTTCTCTCCAGGTCACAGAACAACTGCTAAGATTTAAAGAGAAAAAACATTTATTTGCGTGGATGTAAGTTACAATCGGTAAAATATCCACAGGGGTTGTGAAAAATTGGCACCTGCAGTGCCTAGGCTCAGAACCTGAGAACCAACAGCCACACACCTAAGCAAATCTAGCAGGAACCTGGTGTGTGTGTGTGTGTGTGTGTGTGTGTGTGTGTGTGTACAGTCCTGCACAGTGGGGAGAGACAGAAGTTTCCTCTCACCAGCTGCCAGACCATGAGTACAATGCTGTTACAGCTATTTACACCAGTATTCAGTGGCAGATCTGGACATGGGGTATGGGCACCCTTTTACTGAACAGGTATTTAGAAAAGGCTGCTAGGGACAACCGTGCCATTTTATAGAGATGGCAGGAATCTGTCTCTGTCCTCCAGACTGCCCCCTTCCACACTGAAAGGTAAAATCCAAGTCTCCCCTGAGGTGATGGATCGATCCCTGCAATGTTAATTCTGAACTGTCAGCCAGCTTTGGGATCAACTGCACTGGGACTGAGGGGCTGACGTCTGGGCTGGCTAGTCCTATGGCTGAGAGCTTAGGGGACCACACCAGGGCCTGCCCTTGGGCCTTTTGGTGGACTAATGAGATGGTTAGAATGTGAAATGTTTCCCACAGGCTCAGTATCTGAGTTGGTCCCCAGAGGGTGGTGCTGCCTGGGGAGTAGTGAAGCCTCTGGGACACCATGACTGGATGGCCCTGGGAGCTGTATCTTGGCTGGTTCGGCCTGAGTTCTCTGCTTTGTGATGAGCTCAGATAGAAGCTGGCTGCCTACTGCACCCAGGCCTTGCCTTCCCTCTGGGGTAGGCCGAATCCCTCAGACTCAGGCCAGGATAATTTCTTCTCCCCTCACCTTGCTTCCTTTAATTATTATATTAGATAATTAAATAATCAATTGCATCAAGTGATTAATTAGATAATTACTACAATTATTTAATGTGCTGGGGGAGGGGATGTGTTGTGTTTCACTTGTGGGGATCAGAGGGCAAGCTGCAAGAACCAGTTCTTCTATCTTGCAGGCCATGCTGATCAAACTCAGGCCGCCAGACATGGCAGCAGGTGACCTTACATGTCAAGCCTCCATGTTACTGTTTGTTAAGTATTCTGTCGCAGTGGAAAGAAAAAGGACTAATATAACTGATTACAAAGCTTTAATTCATGGAGAGATGGCTCAGCGGTTAAGGGCACTGGATGTTCTTCCAGAGGGCTCAGGTTCAGTTCCCAGCACCCACATGGGGCTCCCAACTACCTGAAACTCCAGCTCCAATAAACACATTATATAACATCCACCGTGAGTTGACAACCATAATGATAGTCCATCTAACACCTGAGCTTAGAGCTAGAGGCAGGGAGTTAAAAGTTCCATTGTGAGGCCTCTGCAGGGTTCATCTACCACTGGAGTTTACTTTTCCCATTTGGCATTGAAGGAAACTACTTCTGTTCACTATACTTATGGCTCACTGTGTTTACGCCTCATTGTTCAGACCATATGAATGAACAATATGACCCATTTTTCTAGGTGTCTCTTCCCGTCTCTTGATATATGTGAATCTCATGCTTCCAGAGAGCTTACCCATGGGAATGGTGGGGAGATGGGGGAATGCTTCCAATCACAAGGTTTGTTTCTTAAGGGCATCCAACTTAGGCTGCTACTTGGAATGCTTATGATGAATAGGTCTACCAAGAAACCCAGATAATGTCAATCAAGGGTGGGCAGGAGACCAGTGGGATTAATCTGGACTATTATGAAGTGATGAGAGCATGTTCAGTGTGTGCTGCTCATGACAATGGTGATGGATGATAATGAATGATGGAGAATGATGGTGGTGGTGAAGCTGGTAATGGCTGCCTGCATCTTCTACCCATGAACTAAGTGCTCTTATTAATATTTTTTAATATCTATCCCTGTGGTTTCACTCCTGGGTGACTCTTTCTGTATAGGAGCCTTGGCTTTCAAAATATGTCATGACTCCCCAAAGGCAAAGCCTTGGGAATCTACTTTCTAGAGTGCATGTGAGAACTTTGGATGTGACATCAGATCTGGCTTGAAGCTGGGAGGTGACATGCTGTGTGTGCTCTGTGACAAAGAAGCGGGGGGGGGGGGGGGGGGAGGAGTGTCCACTTCCTCTTTTGCAGAAAGGTTTTGCACCTACACAGTAGAGCTCCAGAACGGTGTCTCTGGAGTGGCAGTTATTACTGCAAAGACTGTGGGTGCATAATAAACACAGAATGACTGCAACACTGTGAATGCCTTATTCTAAGGTTTTCAACAATGAGGTTGGAGGGATTGTGTGGTTTTGGGCAGAGGGGACATCTGTTCATGTCTGCAGACATCTGTGGTTGTCACAGCTTGCAGGGTGAAGGGTGCTGTTGACATCTGCTGGGCAGAGGCCCAGGCTACTGCTTTTAAATATCCACTGTGCACAGGAGAGCCCTTCACAGCAAGGAACTCTCAGTCTCCAGATGCCAATAGGACTGAGGTTGGAAGGCTATGTCTCTGCCTGAACCTTTCTGGGTGGAAATCTGTGGACTTAAGAGTTCCTGGAACAGGTACGAGAAGAAACAAATGTCAAAATTTCAGAAAGCGAGTGTGCACTTTGGAAGGTTGACTAGTCTCTGCATGCCCTGAGCTGAGAAGGCAGGGCCTTTAGGCATCGGACCACAAAGACTTTCTTGGGAAATATCTGAGTCTTTGGAGGGAAATTTATGTCCCCTAAGCCTTGGCTGAGATGTTTTTGTGCAAGCCTTGCAGATAAAGCTCAAGACAGATTTTTATCAAGCTTTGCAAATTATTTTACATTTGAGCATCTGGCTTGGTGAGGGCAGGGGTGACTCAGGCCCCATCTGATTTGCTGCTGGGATCTAATCCACCAAGCCTATGGAGTCTGTTCTGTTATTTTTTGTGAGCCACGTTTGCAGGCTCCAAGCGAGAGGACAAAGGAGCAGCTTAATGGCTCCCGACGCATTAACTGGTAGGACTTGCTTACACGTGAGATTCAGGCAAGGAGGAAGAAATGATGCAGCTGTGGACCGGTGTGAACGGGCGGATAATGATGCCAGCCTCCAGCTTCAGCTTCTCGTCATCATAGGTACTGAAGGAAGAACACAAGGATGAGCAGAGTCAGAGCAGCATCTTTCCACCTTATCTATGTCAGAATTTATTTGGCACTCATTACTGGGTACCCACAGTGTGCCTGGCAATCATGCCAGCTTGTTGGGTGCCAGTTCCAGAAGCAGTCCATGAACAGAGCATATTAAAAGAAAACAACACTTCCCCACCCCAGAGGAGCCAAGAAAATAAGCAGGGAGGTCAATCCTTTGTTTCAGAGACTCCATACTAGGTCATGGAAAAGCTTTCTCAAGAATAAGACAAGAAATACTTCTGTGTTTGTTTTTCATTGTTGTGTCAAAACACCC
>PVIH01025576.1:0-20407 GCA_004025045.1 Sigmodon hispidus
TTACAGACCAATTTCCCTCATGAATATTGATGTGAAAATTCTCAACAAAATTTTGGCAAACCGTATACAACAATGCATAAAAGATATCATCCACCATGACCAAGTAGGCTTCATCCCAGAAATGCAGGGCTGGTTCAACATACGAAAAACTGTAAATGTTATCCATCATATTAACAAACTAAAGGAACAAAACCACATGTTCATATCCTTAGATGGGGAAAAAGCCTTTGACAAAATCCAACACTCCTTTATGATTAAAGCCCTGGAGAGATCAGGAATAAAGGGAGAATACCTAAATATAATTAAGGCGATTTACAAGAAGCCAACAGCCAGTCTCAAACTTAGTGGAGAAAAACTCAAAGAAATCCCACTAAAGTCAGGAACTAGACAAGGATGTCCTCTCTCCCCTTATCTATTCAATATAGTTCTCGAAGTTTTAGCTAAAGCATAAGGGAACAAAAAGAGATTAAGGGCATACAAATTGGAAAAGAAGAAGTGAAACTCTCTCTATTTGCAGATGATATGATTGTATACATAAGTGACCCACAAAATTCTTCCAAAGAACTGCTACAGCTGATAAATACCGTCAGCAATGTAGCAGGATACAAGATAAACTCAAAGAAATCAGTAGCCCTTCTATACGCTAAAGATAGAAGAGCTGAAAAAGAAATAAGGGAAACAATACCCTTCATATTAGCTGCAAATAGTATTAAGTACCTTGGAGTAACTATAACCAAAGAAGTAAAAAAGAATTCTTAAGATGACACTCTTTAAAATAGCTGCAAATAACATCAAATATCTTGAAATAACTTTAAGCAAAGATGTGAAAGACCTATGTGACAAAACTTTATTTAACTCATTGAAAAAATATCAGAAAAAAAACATTAGAGAATATATCAGAAAGAAAAAGATCTCTGATGCTCTTGGATAAGTAAAATTAATATAGTAAAAGTGATGATCTATCCAAAAATAATCTTCACATTCAATGTAGTCTCCATTAGAATTCCAACATAATTCTTCAGGGATTTAACAGAATAATACTCAAATTCATATGGAAAACAAACAAGCAAACAAAAATCCCAGAATTGGCAAAACAATCCTGTTTAAAAAAATGGATTTCAGGAGGAATGGTTATCCCTTACTTCAATCTTCAATAAAGTTACAGTAATAAAAATAGCTTGGTATTGGCATAAAAATAGGCATGTGGGTTAATGGAATTAAACTGAAGTCCCTGACCTTAATCTAAACACCTACAAACACATGATTTTTGACAAAAAGCAAAGAAGATACAAAGGGAAAAAGAGAATCTTTAACAAATGGTTCTGGCATAACTGGAGGATGGCATGTAGAAAAAAATGTAAATAGATCCATGTCTATCTCCTTGCACAAATCTCAAGTCAATGTATATTAAAGACCTCATCAAAAACCCAGTTATTCTAAACCATCTGTCCTTTTGAGGGCTAAAAATTCACTCTGTTGTAAAAAGTTTTCCGGGCCCGTTTGGGCCTGGAGTTTGTATCTGGATTTGCGGCTGAGGTTTGGAACCTGGTCTGCTCGGCTTTTGTTCCCCAAAGAAATGAATTAGACACTTATATATTTTATATTGTTTGGTCCATGTCTTAAGCACATTATTAGCTAGCTATTTTAATCTTAATTTAACTTATTTTTATTAATCTACCCACCACGTAGCTCACGGCTGTGGCTCACCTGGATTCCTATATGTTTTTTCTTCAGGGGACGGAAGAAGACTGACTAACTCCACTCTTCTCTTTTTTTTTTAAACTTTATTTATTTATTTGCCTTGGTGTTTGCCTGGAACTGGAACTACAGACAGTTGTTAGCTACTACGTGGGTGCTGAGAATCAAACCCTGGGCCTCTGGAAGAGCAGATGGCACTCTTAACTGCTGAGCCATCTCTCCAGCCCCCAACTCCACTCTTCTGTTATTTGTCTGTCTTTTGATTCTCCACCCACTTCTATGGTGCTCTACATAGACCAGACCAGTCTTTTATTTACATCATATAGAGAACATTTCCACCACATTTCCTCTTGTCTGTCTAATCAAAAAAGGAAGGTTTTAATTTTTATATAGCAAAATTATAACAGAACAGTTTTCAAGTAGGAATTATAGTCATAATATCTAGTATATTTGTATTTATAAAATTGAAGAGAATATTTTATTATCTATCTTATTATTGTGAGTCTAAAGTTTTATATCTAATATACCTTTTAAATTAAAAAGAACTATATCTATAATTATTAAACCTTTAACTACATCAAAGACTATAGAAGGATATATTATTAAGTAAATAAACAGGAAGTGCAAGCAACTTCCAAAGTCTAGAAAATTACAGAGATGACACCTGTTTGTCTGGACAGTCTCTCAAAGTTTTTTTTGTAATGGGGGTCATCTATCTTTAGCCTATATGGCCCAAAGTCTCTAGCATATCTTTTAGTGATGTAGGAAATTTGACACAGTCTGTTAGTCACTTCTCTTTGTGTCTAGAAGGATGCCTGGCATTTTTTTTTTTTTGCAAAGCAGGAACCTGAAGGACCATCTCAGCTTGTTTTGTCAATGTTTAGAGATCACTTTTTTATGGAATTTGCATGTCTAGCTTATACAGCATATTATCAAGCAGTCAATATCAGAACAGTATTTTTGTCTAGTGGCTAATTGTTGCCACAAAGTAAATTTTACATGAAGTTTCTTTTTTTTAAGTCTATTATTTTTTTGAAATATATTGGTGCTGCCAGGAGCAGACATAGAAAAGTCTAAGTTTTTAAAATAATTTAAATGTCATATTTTGCATGTTTTTGAAGTGTTTAAGACTACCTATCTAATTGAACTATATCTTTGTATACCTATAAAAACCTAACTAACATGACTTAATTAGCCTGCTTTCTTATAAAATGCAGGTCTACCAGCCTAGGGATGTATCCACACTCCATGACCTGGGACTTCATCCATTGATCAGTTATTGAGAAAATGTCTTCCATCTGGACATCATGAAGGCATCAACTGAGGCGTCCTCCTCTCTGATGACCCTAGTATGTATTATGTTGATACACAAAACCAGCCAGTACACTCAGATATCAAAATGATAATCTTAGACCAGCAAAAAATAGATGTCTTTGTTGTACACGTGTTTATCATGTCAGGAAATATCCAGGTTATGGAAAATTACTTGATGTTGACAATATTTGCTTCATACAAATTTTCTTATAGATCATATTGTAATAATTATATATACACCATTACTGCCAAAATATCTATGTAGCTTTTAGAAAGGTATAATTCTCATGGACCCACCTAATATCTGGTTTACTTGTATGTTTGACATTATTCCTATCCTAGCCCTAACACATTTTCAGACAAATATGTACTCTGTATTATTTTCATATTATCTGTCAGCTTTTATACTTTAGTGGTTTGGCAGGATATGCCTCAAAAGAGCAATGTGCTTCTTTAGAACCTATCCCATTCTAATATTTTTGCTTATAGGAGCTGTCATTGCTGACTCAACAGCTATAGTGGTTGGAAAAAATACAAGTCCAGCTTCTTAGCCATAAAGTAGACAAGGACTTTACTATAGTTAAAAATCATATATACTCCCTGGCAGAAGAAGCCCTATAAAACAGAAGAGGAGTAGATTTATTATTTCTTAAGGATAGAAGTCTCAGTGTGGCATTGAACAAACTTGTTGTTTTTATGCCAATCATTCTGTGGAAGTCCAAGACACATTAGCAAAAATACAACAAAAACTGCTGAATAAGAGTAACAAGAGATAGACCAGCACCTGATTCCAGTAACTCTGGTTCCCTTGGCTAAGCAGCTTCCTCAATGCTATAACAGGACTGTTAGCATTCTTATATCTTCTCATAGGACCTGGAATCCTCAAGGATTAGTTAAATTTATTTAGTCTAGAGAAAACTTAATTTAGCTCATGGTCCTAGGAACCAAATATAAGCTTTTATACTCTGATACAAATCGTCAAGAATTTAAATAGTATACAAAGACAATGAGAGAATGTAAGAAGAAACCAAACTGCAGCAATTTTGAGCAAAACTACAATTTTAATAGGTATCAAATAATATTCGAGTTTCCAAGGCTGCCTGAGATAACTGATATTCTGTTTGACAAGGTTAGAAATGATTGTTAGAAAGGCCACCCAACCACAGTTGAAAGAACAAACCAATTAGAAGAGGATAATTGTTGCACAAATTCCAATTGTAAAGAAAGAGTCTCAGAGGGAAATATCAGAGAAGGGCTGAAATATCACACAGTCAATTCTCACCCAGCTATCTTCCAACTTACTGAGCCTTACTCTCGGTCACTTCTGCCTCTACTGGTTTTCTATGCAACCTTAAATACCCTTCTCACCAGCTGTATACCGTGCAGGTTAGGATTAAAAGCAGGAACTACTCTATTTGATAGAGTCTTAAACTCATAGAAACACAGAAAGTTATGACTCTGAAGTTATGGGATTAAGGACTTAGGTCACCACTCCCAGGCTTTCCCTGTGCTGGGAATATAGGTGTGTGCCACTGAATCCCAGATGTTTGTCCTTGTACTCAAGAATCAAAAAATTCCTGAGCTCTTTGCCTAGTTTTTGACTATGTGTTAACCTTTCATATATTTCAGGATTTATTAAATATGTAACATATCACCACATATCTCCTTTTATGTCAAAAATTTAAAAAGTTATATCCAACAATAGAAAGACCATATACAATAGGTATAATAATTACATACAATAATATACAAACAATAATTACATAAGGAGTGTCCAGTTCATTAACAATTGACAAATTCAGAGAAAATATTGCCTTATTTATCTGATTTTGGTGAGTCCAAAGGATTGTACCACTTTGTGTCTAACGCATTACTAACTGAAACCTATAAATTTTGATGTCTCTTAAACTTATACACTTTAACTTCTAAGTTAGTTTCTTCCTAAAATGGTCACTTGAAAACTATACCTATTAACTATTTCATCTTCAAATGCCTCAAAGACTCAAGAAGGAAAAAATATTCACTATGTAGCAACTTCCTAAAATGTAAGAAATAAAATAGCTGGCTGCCTGGAAAGTCACCAAAAGTTCTTCTATGTTGTTGAAGCATCCATCTTTAGCCTACAGGCCAAGCATGTCTGTCAGACTTCTCTGAGAAGTAGGATATTCCCAAAATTCTTTCTACCTTGTCTTGGCAAGGTTCAGCAATTCTTTTATGTATTTCTCCTGCTTGTCCATTTTGAGTATCATATTGTCAGCAGTCAAGGCAAGAGTACATTCTTACCCAGTGGCTAACTTTCGTCATAAAGAAGGTCAATTCATATGGAGGAGTTTCCTTGATGTTCCTAATCTTCTCTAAAGTAGATTGGTGCTGCCAGGAGCAGATGTCCCATTGTCAAAAAAAAAATAAGATCCTAGAATTTAAAATATCTTACATGCCATATTCTATCTTTGCAATGTTTAAAGAAGACCTGTTCATCTAAAATATATCTGATCTTGAAAACATATCTAATATGACTATAAGATAGATTTTAATGTCTAACTATGAACTTGCATTTTTTATATCCCAATTAGTTGGAAATTATAACTTTCATGGACTAACACATTGTATTACATTGTTAGATACACTGTAAAAGTATAATACCTTGAGCAAACAAATATATGTACAGTGACAAAATTAATATCAACCTTATATCAATATGCACAATTTGTACACAATATACAAAAAATCCAATCCAATGTAAAATATTTAAAGTTAGTAATTCCTTTTTAAAAGTAGATTCAATAATCTACCCTTATATTCTATCATATCTGCGTCCTTCTTTATTTTCTCTTTTTTTTAAACAAAAATCCTGAGTCTAATCTCTTTACTTAGCTTTTTTTCTAACCATAACCAATAACAATTTTCAAGTAATTACCCTAAACAATGACAATCATCTATAACCCATTGAAAGACCCAAAACCACCACCCTACCTCTTAGGAATGTGGGCAAAGTGTTCTTAAATTTACTTCCTGCTGTCTAAGGGTGATGGCATCTTTAGGGGACTCCTGAAAAGAAAAGTTTCATTAATTGTCAAGTCCTGAAATGTTTATATCATTTGTTATTCAGTCTTGGTATAACAGGAAATTACACAGCTTGTCTCAAGTTCTGGCTATAGTAGTCTATGAAGCTGGTTCATCTCAGCTAGCTACCTCAAAATCATCCTGAGCTTTTACTTGGTATTTGTCAATCTGGTGGCTTTGTCATAGTCCATGTGAAAGCATTATTGTGGGGCCCCATCTTCCTTTTGGATACTTCCAGTTCACAATTGGGCATTGTCATAGATCACTGCAAAAAAGTGATAAGAAAATAAAACCCAACACAATATAAAGAAAGCTAAATACATACATTTTTCTTCAGAATAGGATTAGTAACAACAGGATAGTCTTTTCTTTTTAGATATTCTTCTGTCCCATATCAGGTGGCTTTTCTGATATGATACAGAGATTTTGCATTTTCCTTTAATAAGTATCCTTGGATGTAGTATCACAAATGAGACTCAGAGCCAGTTATTGGGGGAAAGCTGAAATATCAGAGAGAGGAAGCAGCACAGTCAATTCTCACCCAGCTATCTTGCAACTTCTTCAGGCTTACTCCTGGTTGCCAGTTGTTTCTCCAAGTTGGTTCTGTTCTATCTGGGTTTTATTTTTGCATCTTTTTTATTATTATGAATAAAGTCACATTTTCTATCCATGTATATCCTTGTACAAGGTCCTTTTTCCCTCCCACACCCTCCAGTCACACTTTCTTCTCCACAACTCCCTATCTCCTCCCCAGCAAGGGCAAGAGGCCCCAAGGTCCCAATGTCTCAATATGGCTTAATTCAGCATCCACTCATGGCAGTTCCAGTTTCCTCTCCCCAACATCAGGACTGAGTCAGATGTTCCTCTAGAGAAAATGAGATCCATGGTGGCAGTCCAAGGTGTATCAGATCCCAAGCTGTTCAGTGGTTGTGGTTTGCAGCTTGGGCATGCTTTGCTTTTTGCTTTTTTTGTTTAGAGCCCACTAATGAGTAAGTACATCCCCTGCTTATCTTTCTGGGTTTGTGAGACCTTGCTCAGGAGGATATTCTCCAAATCCATCCTATTGCCTGCAAATTTTAGGATATCATTTTTTCTTACTGCTGAGTAGTACTCCATTGTTTAGATGTACCACAGTTTCTTGATCTATTCTTCAGTTGATGGGCATCTAGGTTGCTTCCAATTTCTTGCTGTTAGAATAATGCTTCTATAAACGTAGTTGAGTTTCTACAATCCCTTATATACCCTATTCCATCCAAGATTAAAGGTGTGTAACCTTGAACTCACAGAAACAGCAATTCTATCTTTGGAGTTGTGAGGTCAAGTGTAGAGGTCACCACTCCTGGCTCTCCCTATGCCAGGATTAAAGGTGTGTGTGATTGAATCAGCTGTTTATCTTTATATTTAAGGTTTAAGAATTTCCTGAACTGTCTGCCTAGGATTTAACTGGGGGCTCTCTTGCCAATATTCAGGTTTTATTAAATGTGTAATATATTTCCACACTTGACTTTACAGAAGGAGAAAGCCACACTCCAACTCTAAAGCCAGCTTTAATGTATAATTAAACTTGGACGTCAACTTATCTTGTAAATAAAAAGGGGTTAAGAAGATAGATTGTACTGTGTAGAGTATATTGGTGCCAATAGATCTGATATTCTTTTGCTTCTAATTTTTTCTAGATAGCCTTCCCTGTGTTGCAGAAGTCTAGGTGTCCAAGGTCTTTAAACTTCTTGAATATGGGTATTTCTCATTTTCTGTAAAGACAGAGGCAAAAACCTGCCTTAATCCTTTGTTTTTTCTTACTGCTTAAAGAATTGTAATATAGGTGTGTGAGTCATCAATTCTTATTTTAAAGAAGTTTCTCTGGTTTAAATTGAGTCTTGATTAATTTTGATGGTATCGATAACTTTTCTTCCCTTGTAGGAACAAAAGCAAAACCCTTCCCCAAACCCAACTTTGGGAAAGTTTCCTTTCTAAACTTTATCAGTTTTGATTTGTAGGTTTCTCTGTTTTTTCTCTCTTCTATATGTTTTATATTATCCCGAGGTCCCGAGCAACAGTTTTTTTTTTGTTTTGTTTTGTTTTGTTTTGTTTTGTTTTGTTTTGTTTTTTTTATAATAAGCATTATGGTTTTTGATCGTGCTGGAAAAGTTTTTTCTGAAATGACAGGAAAAGCCTGAACTGGATTTGACATGGGGACTTTGGAGGCTTTCAAAGGCAACCACGGGGTGTTTTGTGAAGGCAAAATGTTACCTTGACTGTCTCTTGTTGACTGACATTCATTAATCCAATGTGTACCTTTTTCACACCTCCTAAATACTCCAGGAGGGAGGGGTGTTCTCTTGGGATTTTTCCTAAGACAGGCACTGTTTCTGGGACTACTTTGATTATAATTTCTTTGCATTTGATCTTGTCTTCCACAATTATAGCATTTAACATTCTTCCTACTTTTTATACCTCTAGAAATAATCTATCCTACCTAATCAACTATTATCACTCTTCTCCTAAGGCTGCACTCAACCCTTTTTTTTGTAAGAATAATAATAGGTGTAGCCCCCATTGATTCTTCATTACTATTTCAGCTAGTGAGCTCAAAGATTCTGGCAAGTGAGATATAAACTATTCTAACTTTGATATGTCTTCATCAATGTCAAGTCTTAAAAAAGCATAATGTTGCTGTTGGGTAATCAAGGAAGTAGCACCTGTCTCTAAGACTACTAAACTTGATCCTATTAAAATCCTAAGTGTCAGGGTAGTAAAAGGTTTCCTCTTATGATGGGAATAGGCTACAGGTACAGTAGAGTCTGGGAGTTCACCTTCCACATGATAGATGAGCCTAGGTACCAGGCAAACTAAAATACAAAATCCTTTGGTTTGGTTAAGCATTTGAATATGAGTGCAGTGTGTCAGACCATTTGAGCAGGCCCACCAGGTATCACTATGAAGGACTAAATACTTGAAAAAGGTATATTAAGTTGGTGTATTTGATTACAAAAGGTTTGGTAGTTTGCTGGGATTGTCCCTACATATAGCCCCTTGTCCTCTACCTGCTGCAGGGTCAATTTGACCTTGGACTGCTACCTTCATTACTTAGATTCAGATTTAATGTATTTTCACAGTACTATGACTCCTTTATAGAAAGGACCTGGGTATCATAGCATAACCAGAAAAAATCAGTTAAATTGAGCTGTGTAACTTTTAAAAGCAAAAATGATTTTTGAATCAGGGAATAATATGGGTCTTCTGACCTGTCTGAGAGCAACAGCACTGGGAAGTTGAGACTCATTATGGCATTACCTCCTTAGAAAATGGTTATTGATCAGGCTGTTGTATGGGGATGAGCCAAGAGTTAAAAAACTTGTTGGTACTCATTAATGTGGCCTCAGGGGGTATTACAGCAGTCCATAGGTATAAGACCCCTATGTCTGACCCTGAAGAAATATACAACTGCAAACCCCAAGTCTGACCTACTACTAACCAATCAGCCTTCTTATCCTCCTTACTAATGGTGATGGTAATGCTATATTCTCCTTCTTTGGTACATTTAAAAATCACTAAATCACCTTGGAACTGGTTTCACACCCCAAGGCAGTACAGTACAAAGTATCAGGTTCAGCCACAATGTCAGGAAGCATGATAGAAGTCTTACTGTGTTTGCTCAGTGTCCCTGTTAACCCAAGAGTCTTTCGCTATAGCACATAGGTAAAAAGTCAGGTTTGGGTACCAGGTACCTATAGGATAAATTCCAACAGCTATCCTTAAGGCTTGCCTGGTTTCAGGGTTGGTAAGGCTCCAGGTAAGATTTCAAAGTTGATGTGGATTGGCATCAGCACACCGTGGGCTCCTTTTGTGAGAGGGGAAATGCCACTAGCAGCCAAGGCAGGAGTAGAGCCATGGCGATGGATACTGGGCTTCAAGGGGTTTGAAGGGTGTGAAGAGATTCTCCACATCTCATTATCAGGCAGTCCAAGAGGTTCTGTGGAGTGCATGAGAGAGTGGTAGATCCACAGAATGATTTCATCCACTTTGGGGGCCATTAGGTTTGTCAGGATCACTTGCTAGGATCCTTTCTACCTAGCATAGAGGGTTTGGCAATGATGCCTCCAGAGCAAAACCCATTCTGCAGGTCGGAATCTGTGGGGGTTAGGAAGGGGTGCAAAAGCATAAACGGCTTGTAACTGAGGCTACACTTGCTTTTGAACTGCCTAGAAGCTGTGGAGGGCTTGTAGAAGAAGTTCTTGATCTTCCAGCTATGCCACCAAGTCTGTCTGTAGGCTAGAAACCATTGGAGGAGGATGGCTGCGTACAATCTCAAAAGGGGTTAATCCAAGCTAATGGGGGAGTTGTGTACTCAGAACAGGGCTTCATTTAGGGTCTGATTCATCCATTCTACTTGTCCTGAACTCTGGGGCCTGTAAGAACAACACAGTTTCCTATTTGTCCCCAGTGCATTGGCTATCCCCTTACTTACCTGTAGCACAAAGGCCAGGCTGTTGTTAGACCCAAATATTGCTGGGAATTCAATCCTGGGCAGGATTTCTTCCAAGATCTTATTAGCAATCATGTCAGCAATTTCATGTTTGGTGAGATATGCTTCCACCCATCCAGAAAAGGTGTCTATGAAAACTAACAAATACCTGTATCCAAATTTTCCTGGTTTCACTTTTGTTAAATCCAATTTCCAGGATGCACCTGGCCTGCTTCCCCTTTGGTCATTTCCCTTTTCATTAGGTGAATGCTTGGCATTAGTGAGTCAGCAAGTGTGGCATTTAGCCACAATATTTTCCAAGAGCTGGTTGCCTTGTCTCAGTCTTATATCTGATCCCCATAGAACTCCTGCATTCTTTTGGTTCCCATATGAAAGGCACGGTGGATCTGCCAAAATATGAGTTTGCCTAATCTATTGGGGAGTAGGAGTTTTCCTCCTGGAAGGTGCCACCCATCAGTCCTGCAGTTTATAGGCCCCCTCTTGTTTGGCCACCCATGCTTCATCATCTTGATTATATGTTGGTGTTTGGGGCAGTGTTGGAGGGCCTGGATCTACTAAGGTGATCATGACCAGTGTGACTGCCATGAATGACTCTCTTGCAGCCTGATCCACTAGGCTATTGCCCTGGGATGTGGCACTTTGGTTTCTCATGCCCTGGGAAATGCATGAGAGCCAGTTTCTTGGGAAGCCAGAGTGTTCTAAGCAGGTCTAGGATCTCTTTATTGTTCTTAATGGTTTTTCCCCCAGCTGTCAACAGTTCTCTTTGCATGTAAATAGCTCCATGAATGTGGAGAGTTGCAAAGGCATACTCTCTGTCAGTATATACATTTAGCCCCTTATCTTTCCCCATCTACAAGGATTTGGTAAGAGCAACCTTTTCAGCCCTCTGTGCTGACATACCTGGAGGTAGGGCTAAGGCCCAAATCATGGTTTTAGCAGTAGTCACTGCTACCTCTCTGTACCTCTGCCCATCTCTAACAAAGCTGCTTCCATCTGTATACCAAGTCTCCTCAGCATCCAGCAGCAGAGTGTCCTTCCATTCAAGATGATTGCAGTGTGTCAGGGCCAGCATGTCAGCATAACTGTGTAGAGGCACATCTAGGTCTGGGTCAGGCAGCAGGGTGGTTGTTTTTAGAGCTGAGGGCACCTGAAAGATGATTATAGCAGGGTTGAGGAGTAGGGCTTAGTAATGTGTGACCTGGGCATTGCTCAGCCAATGGTCAGATGGCTGCCATAGGACAGACTCCATGGCATGAGGGATAGGTATTACCAGATTCTGTCCAAAAGCCTACTTATCAGAATCTTTTACTTGCAAGGCTACAGCAGTGATGATTGTAAGGCATGAGGACCATCCTGCAGTCACTGGGTCCAGTTTTTTTTGACAAGTATGCAACCCGTCTCTTCCTATGAGACAGGTATTGACCCTATGGCCTGGGTCAATACTCCCTTTGCCACTCCCTTGCTCTCATCTACAAACAGGTGAAAGGTCTTGCTAATGTCCTGCAGCCTCAAGGCCAGTGCCACCAGCAGCTTTTGTTTTAGGGTGTTATATGCATGGTGTCTTTCCTCTGTCCAGGTGAACTCAGTGGTCTTTTTGGTGGCCTTGTATAGAGGACATGCCAATTCATTAAACCTTACAAAATCTGCAGTGCCAAGAAACTCCCTGACTTGTATTGCATTCGTAGGCGAGGGAGATCTTGAAAACAATATCTTAGTGGGCATCAGAAAGTCATCACTATCCCCTTTGTAAAATGTATCCCAGATATGATACCTCAGTCCAGCAGAACTGAGCCTTCTTGGCTGAGGCACATTACCTGAGTTTTCCAGGCACTCAATGGACAACCTCACTTCCTTTCAAGCATAGCTCCTTGGCTTCTGCATCCACCAACAGGTCATCCACATACTGGAGGAGACTTATGGCAGGGTATTGAGGATGATATTCACTGAGATCTTCATGAAGTGCCTCATCAAAAATAGTGAGGCAATTTTTGAACCCTTGTAACAGCTGGGTCCAGATTAATTGTCCATTAATCCCAATTTTAGGATCATGCCATTTGAAGGTAAAGTATGTTTGGCTCCCTGGCACCAGAGGCAAGAGGAAGAAAGCATCTTTTAAATAGAGAACAGAATACCATTTTCATTCATAGGGTAGGTGTGAAGCAAGGTGTATAGATTGGGTATTGTGGGGTAAATATCTATGACCCACTTATTCACCTCCCACAGGTCCTTTACTGTCCAGTAGTCATTGGAATGTGGTTACTTCATGAGCATCATGGGTGTATTCCAGGCTGATTAAATGAGCTGAAGGACTCCTTCTTTCAGGAGTCTCCTAATATGAAAGTTAATTCCCCCTTTTGCTTCTTGTGACATTGAATACTGGTGGACCTTAGCTGGCTTAATTCTCACCCAGAGCTCAATATATATAGGCGGTGATGTTTTCTCAGCACCATCCCTCCAGTCTCAGCCCAAGCTAATGGGTCTTTCCATAGCCAGTCTTTAAGCTGTGCTCTAGGTTCCATTGGAGGTGAAGCTTGGTGTAGCCTATATTCCTTACCCAATTGCATAATCACCAACACATGTAGGGGTCTTCCTCCCAGTGGCAGTAGTTGAGTCCCTTCAGGCAAAAAGCTAATCTGTGCCCACATGTTGGCTAAGTCTCTCCCAAAGAGAGGTTATGAGCATTCAGGGATGACAAGAAACATTCTTCCAAAGCTCAACCCCCAGAGAGACCACCGGAAACAGAGATGTCTGAAATGCAACAACAAGGTTTATTGTCAGCACTAGGCAGTGAGCTTGTTTCCTGTAACCACTGAGTGATGCAAGGAAGAGCTGGGAACCCTAAATTGTATAAGCTTTTTATAGGCAAAAACCATAAAGCAAGATTACTTGGGGTCAAGGCTGCAGGTATGCTGCTGATTAGCTCATGTTTAGGGACTTTTTTCACCTTAACATTCCTTGACCCCACCTGGGTGAGGTGGCCAATTTACTGCCTTAGGGTCAGAATATCCAGATGTCCTTAGATAGTGTTTAATTTTTACTTGGAACTTAGGAAGCCCTGCCAGGAATGTGAAACTGAATTTATTTTACCTTTATAATATAAAGTAAAAAATTTAAAGCTAAGTTTACTCTCTACAGGAGACACTTAAACAACAGATAAATTAAAAGCATCACTCTGCTCAATAATGTATATGTAAGGATCCTGGAGGGGGTCAAATAGCTTTTAAAAATTATTCCATATGTTATTTATAAAAGCATATTTTAGTAAGTTATGGCTGGCATTCTGGTTACATTTAATAGATGGATTTGTTCCCAATGCAAGATGTAATAATTAAGAAACTTATCTGACCAGGTCTGTTTTATATATTGTGCCAGTCAATTTCTCCCCAATGAAATATTGGATACCCTACAGGGAGCTAGACAAATTGCCTGGCATCTGGAATTACAAGCTAATAATGACATGTCTCTCACCAATGCTGATTCTTCAGCATATGATCATTCACCTGTTGTAATATATATATGGCCTGATTAATGGCTTTCTGGGCATGTAATGCCTCTGTAGACTGAACTCCTATCTGATTTAAGGTTTCAGATAAGCAAACAGTTTGAGTTTGTGAATCTCCCCTAGATATTGCTCCTCTCACTGCCAACAGTAATAATGGCAGTTATAATTAATTAGTACAGATAGGAAAAAGTACATTACCTGTGGGGTTCATTTTATGGCTAGAGTTTTTTGATCTATTGCTGGACAAACATCTGTAGAAGCTATCCATATCAGTGGTGTTGTGGTATCCCAGGGAAAAATTGTTCCCCTACTTTTGAGTTAGCAGGGGGAATAGGATCTCTCCACCTGACAAGTCTTATATGCCAGATGCAATCCAGTTTTATCAAAGCTGAGAAAATTACTGCAAAAGAGAACTTCTACCAAAATCAAGTTAGGATCTCTTTTAGCTTCTGGTGATAATGTCTTTGCCAAGAGCTCCTTCTGAGAAAATAAGTAAAAGTGCTGGTGCAATGCCCCTGACCTGTTTATCAAACTAACTGTAGTTATCAGTATAATGGTGTCAGTTATTTCATTTTCCTAAGCTAATATGTGTGGTAATTTGGAATGTGCTCTGTTGCACCCACCTCGCCGGCAAGGAAGATGCAACACGAGATTCTTCTGCAGCAACTGACCAGGTCCTTTATTCAGCGTGCACACTCTTCTTTCTTCTTTCCTTCTCCCTCCCCTTCCCCCTGGCTCTAGGCTTAAAAGCTCTCCAGTGATCCACTCACTCCCTGCCATGTGGATGCTGCCCATTAGATCATGCATGCGGATGCTCACTCTCGTGATCACCTCACACCAAATATGGTGTTTTTCCCTAGGGAGCACTCGCCATCGAGGAAGGCGGAGGGCAGAAGCCGGGGCCATTTTAGGCTGCGGCTCAATCACAGCTCCTGACAGTGCTCTAATTTGAGACAAGTATAATGGATCTGCTCTTTGGTTTAACACATTTTGTATTAGAAGCATGATATTAGCTATAGGCTTAAGGCTAGCCATTATTTTAGGAAACGCCAATACTCAAACACTTTAGACTGCATATAAACTGTCTGAAAAAATACTAACAGGCTTATATTGACAATTCACTATGACTTTAAAGAATATTAATAATTCTTCCAGTTGCTCAGAAATAGGATTTGGAATCACAACTATCTTATCTGTTAATGGAAATGAAAGAATAAGTTTGTCTGCACTTTCCCATATATTCTCTGAACTAACATTTGTGCCATTAGTCTCAGGTGGAATATTTGGTCAAATCTGTAAGTCACTTTCATAATTCAGAAAATTGTACGTTGGTGCCTGTTGGCTGGTTTATGCATATTAGACTCACAAATATGAAGGCAAAATTCTTCATTCCCTGGTCCCATGGGATTTTGAAAACTGCAATCTTTAATGTCTATTATCACTAAAAAATACAACATGGCACTCGTATGTGAAATGTCAGACTGTGGTGATCATATCTTCTCTGTCTGATAATTTATTCCTCATAGACCTTGTAAAATATAAAATTTTGGGGGACAACAAAAATAGAAATATTGTGCCTCCTTCTAGAGGACTCAATATGACCAGCCTTAAGATGTTCAATAACTAAATTTTTGAAAATAGATAATTTGAGTTCAATTATAGACCACTGTTTCACACAGATATCTTGTTCTGACAGCCAATTAATGGGAATAAGGTCAGGCTTTTTAAGAATTTCCAATCTCAGAAATTCCCTTAGAATTGGGGAATATTCTTGTGTGGAAAAAAAGATCACTTCAGTTCCTCTTAATATAGTGGTATCTAAAATCCTGTTTGCTAGTTCCCTAATTATCTGGCTAGCATGAACATAGCTGGGTCCAACACAGGTGTAAAGCCTTGCAGCCACTGTAGGCCAAGAAGCCACCAAGAAAAGTTATCTGTGATAAGTCAAGGCTTCTGCGCCAGTTGCAAAAGCACAAGAGTGGGATAAAGCCTTTGCATCTGAACCAGGGAGGTCAAATTGCCTGAAGGCAAAGACAGAACAAATTAGGAAGTTACTGACCTCTTTTTTTGCTAGAAACAGGATTTTTATTCACAGATATATTTCCCATATATTCTCAGGAGAAATCCATGAGGTCAAAACTGAAACTTCACAAGAGAATTTTTTTGAGTTCTCCCATCTTTGAGCTCACAATGAGTCTCAGTTGGGGACCTATCTGGAAGCCAGATCAGGGTATGGGCTAAGTTGGGGCGTGGGGCAGTGTTTTGTAGCTGGGGGTGTTCTGTGAACTGGATTTATTGGGACTTTTGTCCTGAAAGAATTTTCTCTGCTGGCCTAGATTTAGAGGTGGGGTTCCAAGGGCTGTTTCAGTACCAGCCAGGATCTCAGAGACCAGGGTATAGTGGGATTATGTTGTTCATTTGTAAATAATTGTCCCACCTACTGGTTAAATAAAATACTACTTGGACAAAGGCAGACAGGAAGTCTATGTGGGACCACCAGACTAAGGCAATTCTGGGAAGAGGAAGAACAGAGTAGAGATGCCAGAGAGACCAGCAGAGAATCGAGCAGATGCAAAGGACAATTATGCTGCTCTACAAAATTATATTGAGCTACATGACTGAGCAACACAAGAAACATGGATTAGTTTAGTAAGTTATATGTCTGGGCCCTAGGTCAATCAACATAAAATTAACATAAGCATCTGTGTGTTGCTTTGGAATCACAAGTCTTCAGGTCTGGACCACAGGTCAGACAGACTAGAAACGTTTTACAATACCAGAGTCTCTGCCTGGAATGGGTGCAGTATCACTCACCTCAGTCTGATCTGGGACATTAAAATCAACTTTATAAAGATAGTAGAACCATCAAAAATGAAAACAAAAAAAATCCCTTAAAGAAATAGAAAAAAAATGCAAACAAAAATAGGGAAAGATCGACAAATTCCTGAAAGAAAATAAAAAAATCCAAAAAATAAAAAATCAAACAGTTGAAAAAAATTTCAAGATATAAATATTGAAATAGAACCAATAAAGAAGACACAAACAAATGCAAAGCTGGAAACAGAAAATCTAAAGAAATGAACCAGAACTCCAGATGCAAACATAACCCACAGCGTGTGACAGTAGCCAAAGCCTGTATTGGCTTTAGTATAGTCATATTAGCTTAGCCATGATTTAGTTAGTCATTTTAAGTTTATCAGTCTCTGCTTCCCCCTCCCCCATAAGAGCCAAGCCATATTAGCTTTGCCATTTCAGTTTATATGTTAGACATGTTTATGGGTCTCTGTTTCCATTTATGACAGTTAGTCATTTACCAGAGACTAAGTGACATACCCTAGGCTGCAAGAAATTGCTTTATCTCCCTGCCAGAACATCTGTGCAAACAACCTGAACTTAAGAGCACTCTGAAACCCTTTCCTATATGACCCTCTGTCCTACCAACCTCCCTTCCTCTTCACCATATAAACCTTCTGAGAAAAAATTTAAAAAACGCAGCTTGATCAGAATACAGTCTTGCTGTGTCGTTCTTTGTGTCTCTTGCCCCTTTCATTTTTCCCCTTTAGGCCGCAGGTCCCCATTTTTTCATCCTGCTGGTTGGGACAAGTATGTAAAAGATAAAAGAGAGAATCTCTAGAGTGGATCAAGAGTGGAAATCATTGCTGTAGTCAAAAAAAAAAAAAGACCACTGGGGAAAAATAAAACTCCCAACATAAAGCATCCAGGAAATATGGGACATCATGAATAAAACCAAAGAATAACTAGAACTGAAGAAGAATACCAGAGAAAAAGCACAGAAAATATATTCAACAAAATCATAGAAGAAACAGTTTTCAGCCAAAATAAGAAAATTCCTATAAAGGTACAAGTAGTTTACAAAACAACAGATAGAATACCCCCAAAAGTATGACTGCTGCACAATCTTCAAGCCACTACACCTTCATAATAAAGAGTGAACACTAAGAGTTGCAAAGAAAAAAGGCCAAGTTACCTATACAGGCAAATCTATCAGAATAATACCAGATTACTCAATGGAAAAAATGAATGCCAGAAGGTCCTGATCAGATGTTATACAGACACTAAAAGATGATTGTTGACAACACAGATTACTATACCCAGCAAGACTATCAATTGCCATAGCTGGAGTAAAGATATTTTATGATAAAATCAGATTTAAACAATATCTAGCCACAAATAGGTAAATACAGAAAGCACTAGAGGAAAAACTACAACCTAAGAAAATTAGAAACACTCATGATGCCACAAGAAATTAATAATCCCACAGAACCAATACTCTCAAAATTGAAGCATATACTCTACCACCAAAAATAATTGGAAATATCAGTCATTGATTATTAATATCCCTTAATATCAATGGACTTAATTTACCTATAAAAATCCAAAATTTAACAGGATGGATTAAATACACAATGCATACTGCTGCATACAAAAAAACACACTTCAATTTCAAAGAAAGCCACTGGATCACAGTAAAGAGTTGAGAAAATAATTTTGCAATCAAATGATCATAAAAGCATGCTGATGTAGCTATCCTAATATCTACCAAAATAAATTTTAAAGTGAAATCAATAAAAAAACCCAAAATGGTCATTACTTACTCATGTCAAAAAAAAAAAAAACAACCAAGATAAAGTCTCAATCCCTCATGAATATTAATGCAAAAATAAATAAAATAAAGGCAAACTAAATTCAACAAACTATCCCCCAAAAAAAGTCATCCACCATGATCAAGTAGGCTTTATCCCAGAAATGCAGAAATGGTTCAACATAGAAAAAAGATATCAATGTAATCCATACTATTAAAAAAAACTGATAAAAAAGCCACATGATCATCTCCTTAGATGCTAAAAAACCTTTGATAAAATCCAAAACTCCTTCATGATAAAATTCCTGGAAAGATCAGGAATACAGGGGGAACACACTAAATATAAAAAAAAATACAGCAAGTCAACAGACAACATCAAACTAAATGGAGAAAAACTCAAAGCAATCTCACTAAAATCAGGAACTAGAAAAGGATGTCCTCTCTCCCCTTATTGATTTAATATAGTTCTCAAAGTTTTAGCTAAAACAGGAAGAGAGTAAAAGGGGATTAAGGGGAAATTTTGGAAAGGAAGACGTCAAACTATCTCTATTTGCAAATGATATGACTGTATTTGTAACTGACAAAATTCTACAAAGGAACTCCTACAGCTGATAAACACCTTCAGCAATGTAGCAAGGTACAAGTTTAACTAAAAAGAAATTAATAGCACTCCTATACATTAAGGATACAAAGGCTAAAAAAGAAATAAAGGAAACATCACCCATTATAATAGCTGCAAATGACCATAAATATCTTGTGGTCACTCAAACCAAAGAAGTAGCAGACATGTTTGACAAATCTTTAAGTAACTTAAGAAAGATACTGAAGAAGATATGAGAAAATGCAAAGACCTTCCATGTTCCTGGATAGGTACAATTAGTAGAAATTTGTGGTGACCATAGTGCATCCATGGGCATTAACTGTGACCTACTGTGCCCTTTTCATTTGTAGCTGAGCCTAACCTGGCTTGAAGAGCTTTATATTTTATTTTTTATGTTTCATGTATTTTAGAGAAAATGAAGTTTTATTACTATATAGGTCTTTTTAGCTATTCTGAATGTTTTTCTTTTTATGAAAAGTTTGATATAGATTCTCAAAAACTATAAAAGAAAAATAATAAAAAATGGCAATCTTATCAAAAGCAATCTACAGATTCAATGCAATCTCCATCAAAATCTCAACACAATATTTTACATACCTTGGAAAAACAATACTAAACTTCATATGGAATAAAAAGAAACTCAAGATTACCAAAACAATCTTGTTAAAAAGTAGAACTTCAGAAAGCATCATCCTCCTTGACTTCAATCTATACTATAGAGTTACAGTAATAAAAACAGCCTGATATTGGCATAAAAACAGACGAGTGCTGGCTGCAGAATCCCAGTGCTCTCTGGGGCAGGGGCAGGTGGACTCTGTCCCTGACCACTTCCACAGCTCCTGCTGAGGGAAACCCCGCCACGAACTCGAACTGAGCAAACCAACTGTAGGGGTCTCTGAAAGACAGAATTAGACCCTGACCAGAAAGGTGACAGGAGGCATACAAACCCGAGTGCCACAACTGACCAGGACCCATCTAATCGTGAACCACTGAAGCCATGGGCAAACGTCAGTGCAAGAAATTACATAATAATACAAAGGACAACATGGTAACTCCAGAAGAGAGTGGCAATCTTACAAATACAAGACCTGAACTGAGCAATGAAGAGGAAACAGAAGGAAGCAACACCAAAAATTCCTT
>PVIH01025577.1:0-20407 GCA_004025045.1 Sigmodon hispidus
TGGGGGGGGTGGTGGGAGGTGGTGGTGGTGGTGGTGGTGGTGGTGGTGGTGAAGGGCTTCTGTCTCCCACTGGTCAGAGGTCTGGCCCATCCTGCTTTGATCCCCATCCCTTTAGGTTGCTCATATGTCGGCACCAGCCCTGATCAGGCCCTATCACTGTGTCATGGGAGAATTTCCCGGGGAGGATATGAGTGTGTCTCATTGCTCCTGTGTGAGGTTGGATCTCACAACATCCAGGTAGCTGGACCAGGAGGAGGCAGGTAAGGTGGAAGGACCTGAATGAGAGTGAAAAGGTGTCTAATGTAATTACTAACCCTTTTGCTGCGTAATGATAACCATGGTTTCTACCCCTGAATTCCCAAGCCCTGGTGCTCTGTGCGGCACAGAACAAGCTCACATCTAATTTTTGTTGAATAAGTTAATGGATTTACTTTATTGACTAAATAGTCACAGAGACCTAACCCTTCTTACTTGTCTCTGGTTTTCTGCTATCGATAACCTTTCACCCCGTGTCTAACCAATTCCTAGGCCTTCGTGACTGGGGCCCTGGTTTTGTCCTCAGTCCTGTCTGGCCACTTTCCTAGCCTCTGGGCTGAAATGCTGTCACCTTTACTTACTCTGAAGCATAGCTCCCATTGCCTCCCCCAACCCAGTCTTTGAAAAGTCTGCCACCCTCTTCAGTTCCGCTCCAGTTTTCTCCCAGATTCTGAAGTAAGCCATGCCACTCTGTTATTTGTTCTGTTGCGGTTTGGTGGTGGGGAGGCAGGGGTTAAACCTGTGCTATTTTCTCCCACTCAGAAGTCTCCTTTGTCATAATAAAATATTGTTTCACTTTCGAAGCCACACCAAGCACAGCCTCCTCTTCGGAGCTCGTCCCGGATGCGCGCAATCCTGCAGTATCCTTTGCACTCTTACTGCACTGTGCCCTTCTTCAGGTAACGAAACAACCCCGAGATGGCTTACACCAAGCTTCTTTCCTACTGCTGTCCTCCCAAGCCCTGCCCTCTTATAGAGTGGGGCGCTGTCCACACTCACCACACAGAAGGTGTGCAAAACCAAAGGGCAGAGAAGTCAGCTTCCCACATACGCTCCAGGGCCCAGCCATCTCTAGAGTCCACAGCTGGCAGACTCTCTGCGTTCACAATCACCACCTGGATTCACAATGGCATCTCTTGCTAACCTTATTCCATTTAAGGGTGGCCGTCGAAGCCCAAGCAAAGAAAAATGTTCCCAAGTGTAAGTTCTGTGGAAATGGGGAAGGCAGCCCCTGGCAGTCACCCAGAGCGGCACCAAACTGAGTCCAAAGGTTATATATAAATATATTAAAATTTTTATTTTAAAACAGCATAGTAACACTAAAATAGCTCATGAAAGAGAGTGAACCCCAAAGACTTGTCCTTCTTATAAATATCTATTTTTACACACTGAAGCATGGGGCACATACAATTTTCTGGCTTGATTTTTCTCTAAAAATTTATCATAAATACTTAAGAGAAATCTAACTTAGATTTCACAGAGATGTGAGCTCTGGTGGGTACTAGCTGTGTAGGCTTGGATCTTCCTTGAGTCTCAGTTTTATCTGTGAAAGTCTAATGAGCTCATGGGATTATTGCTAGGATGAAGTTATAACTCATAAAACCTCAGTCCAGAGCTTAACTGCAAATTGGTTTCATTACTTTCATTTCATTTCATCAAAATCTAGAAGTTTCTCAAGTTGACCTTCACCCAGCCAACCAGACCCTATATATGTTTTTATGCCAGTTTTCAAATGTATACCTTTAAATCAAATACTGATAAAACTTGAGCCTCTCCGGACTATGCCCCATCCCACGTAAATGTCAACCCTGGGAAGATACAGCATAACTTCCTGCTCAGTCCTAAGTCCCAATGTTGTTTGGTAGTACCAGAGGGTCTTCAGCCTTGGCTAGGCTACAGAACTCAAGAAAATGAACATTCCTGAAATGTTTCAGACATGGGACTTTCTCTTTGGGGAAACACTTGTTACCAAGTGTTATGTCCAAGGACCTTGAATCCAGGATGATGGACAGTTCCACCAGGTTAAAGGTATAGACAGGAGAACTTGAGCTTTGTGACCAAGCCATGACTTCCCCAGGGATATAGGTAAAGGAATGATTTCAGCGCAGCATTGGGCTGGCTCCATAATAAAAATGATCTCCCCATCTGCTACCATGGCTTGTTACACTGTTGGTCCCTCTTTTGTTTGAGGTATCAGCACCGTATTGTAGACAATGCCCTAATCATCTGCCATCTGCATTTCACTATAATTCTGCTAACAGTTTCACTTGTACTGAACAGAGATTCTGTCATTGTGGCCTGGTGAATGACCCAGCCCTCAGGAGAAAGCTCAGCTTTGGCCACATCAGTCTTTTTCTCCACTGAGTCTAAAGACTGACCCTCAAATCCAGATCAGGGACTATGGTTGTTGGTTTTTTGCACATGACTCGTGAATAGAATCTCAACATCAGGAATACCATGATAGAGTCTATTAGTAGGACAGCAGGCAGAGATGTGGGGACAAAAGGGAGCCAAGAGAGAGAGGAAGGGGCTTGTGTGAGCACTTTCTTTAAGAGAGTGGGTGGGCCCATGTTTGCATAGCCACACCCAGGGCCGTAGCTGCAACTCTGCTACATTTCAGGTGAATGCGGGCCTTGGGAATGCTTATATTTCACCCTTTGTGATATATATATATGTATATAAAATTGGGTTTATGGTGCGGGGGGTGGTGGTAATGGACATAGTGGACATGGTTGTTGTGATCTCTGCATGGCTACTTCCTGCTGACATAGGGACGGAGATGTCTGCTGGACTCTTCAGCTCATCTTGCTTTTAGATTCGGGGGTTTGAGTCACAGGGCCATGAATTTTGTTTTCTGGAGCTCAGAAAAAAATATGGGTTAGTGACAGAACTTTGGGGGTGACAGATTAAGAGGAAAAGAGGGAGAGAGAAGCTTGGAAGTGGGGGCTTCGCCTATTTTAAATAAACCTTGTGGTAGCTGTGTTCTGTGTTTTTTCCTTTTTTTCTTTCTTTCTTTTTTTTGCTAAGGGATTCTATTGTCTGCTGCCTGTATATTAAGGTCTGTAGATCCTTGCTAGATCTGGGAAAGGGAAGGGATTAAAGTGTCCGAAATGCTTATAGTGGCCCCAGCTGCTGAGATATGTTCTTGGCATGCCTGCCTGAGTGGCATCATGAATAGCTTTTATGGCCTGGCTTCCCACTACCCACCATTCTGTGTGCTTGAGGTCTTACACTTTGACTTGCTTGATGCCAAGGCTACTCTGGAGCACACAGTAGGCTCTTTCCTACCCCCTTTATGTTTGCTATCCTTCTGGGCCTGTGGAGCAACCCTGTCTCCTCTGCCATGCTCACTCCAGGGAACAAGCCTAACTTCGAAGACTCAAGGATGTTGTAAGTGTAGATACTGGTAGAGATAATCACCGGAGCCTTATGTGGGCCTTTGTTTGTTCAACTTGATGCTGGTATTTACTTCCTTTCATTCAAGCCTTTTCTAAATGTTTCTTCATTTGCTTCAGTGAAAAGGTTTCTGACCTTTAAGGTTTTCCAGGATACATGTATTTTGCAACAACTGGGGCCAAACAGCTCTGTTGTAGGTGCCCTTAAATTCCATATCTTTCAAAAGTATTAGGCCTCACTGAAATAAGAGGCAACTGTTTTGGATTTTCCTGGAAGGAATTTGGATTCCCCACTTGGCTTGTAGGCAGCTGACTTTTCAGTTGTCATGTGTGAGTTTTCACTTTCTCAGAAAGGACTTTACACTCACTCCATCCACAGATGCCCCTTCAGCCTTCATAAGCTCCTAGTTTGATCCCTTCATGCTATTTAACATGATTTGAAATTCTGGAATCTCTTTGTTCTCTTGCACTTCAGGGCCCTCCCTTATTATAAGTTGGAAAAGGCAGGGCCCACATCTGCTTTGTAACCCTAGAGCCTGGTAAAGGCCTGGCCAAAGTGACTGTGAGCCCAGCACTCAGGCACAGAAGCAGGAAGATCAAGAAGTTAAGATCTTCAGATCCTTAGAGTTCTAGGCTCATCTGAACTACACAGGATCCTGCTTCCAATGAGTGAACAAAGACAAATTATTAAATGCAAGTTTTTCTCATTTCCAGTGAGAACAATGATAAAATTTATAGTTTCTACCAATGTCTAATGATCATCAAGTCACCCCAGAGAGCCCACATGCCCTGTCCTTTCTTCTTATCTGCCATTTGCAAGTTCTGTCCACTCTCAAGGCCACTGTGAGGGCTGTCTGCAGGTCTTCCAGAGTCTCATGAAAGTAGGGATGCTTATTTTGGCAGTGAGGGGCAGTAAGTCCCTCAGAATCACTATTTTTCTCACTTGCAAATATCATAGGAACAATTTTAAAGAACCTCCCAAGTGTCTGCTCCTGTGTTCATTTGCCTTTCTGTTGTCACATTTGCCATTTATAAAAACCCTTAAGACATACTGACACTATGACTCATAGGAGTGATGCTAATATTAAATCATTGAATACTCTCTGGCTAGAGGAATGAGATGCCAGTGCTAGGAATGACCATTTTTAAGTTTTATTACTTATTTCTGCATGTATGTATGTGTGGAGATGTGCATATCTGTGTGTAAATGCTTGAGAAGGCGAACAGAGGGTGGCAGAGCCCCTAGATCTGGAGTTACAAATGGTTAGTCCTGGGAACCAAACTTCTCCAAGAGCAGCAATCACTCTTTAATTGCCAGCCATTGCCAGCCAGGTAAGATTCTTTCTGGGGGAAGGGGATTTGTTTGTCTGATTTCCTTTAGATAGAATTTCTCTGTATAACAGCCCTAGTTGTCCTGGGCCCAGCTTTGTAGATCAGGTTGCAGGTAGAAATTCTTAAATGACATTCAAGGAAGAAATTATGGGAAGTGACGTAAGGAGCCTGAACTCATTTCCTGCATTAGTAATCAGCTTGTGCTATTACTGATGAACCATTGGAAGCTGAAGAGAAACTTGGAGTACAACCACAAGGTTGGGATTTTATATAATCATCCAGTTTTTGTGCTCCGAGCACCAACTGAACTATTCTATGCATAGACATGTTTATGAAGCTATGAGATGTACTATAGATGCTTTTCCATTAGAAAAGGCCCCGCTGGGCTTGGAAGCTCACTGCGTCTGTGGAAGGGTGCCAGCGAATGCTGTCTCAATACACACATGATAATCTGCAAGACAGTTTCGAAGAGCTTATCTGCTGTGACAGACAATGAAGTCGATGGTGCTGCTGCTGCTGCTATTTTCCCTGGTCCTTGTTTCTTTCTTTCAGAAATGGTGGCAAAGGGCTAAAATGGCCTTTGAGTCCTGTTTGGAGCATGAATTATTTCACCATTTTCAAAGACATGTGATCTCATTCAGAGGCCAGTGAGAAACGACTTCCCTGGTGGAGAACCTTCCTGTATCTCAAGTTCCATGTCTAGAAAATGGGAGAGCTAAAAGTATTTTACAAAGTTGTCTTTGTGGTCCCCACTTTTCTCTTCTTTTTTCTTCCTCTGCAGGGTGAGTGTGCAGACACATGTGTACATGTGTGGGGAGAGGACATCCTCAGATGTTCTTTGGGAGCCATCTATTCTGCCTTCTGAGACATGGTTGCTAACCGGCCTGAAGTTTACCAAGTTGGTTGGCCTGGTTGGCTGGCTGGTGAGCCCCAAGGATCTGCCTATTTCCACCCACAGTGCTTAGACTGCAAGCACATGCCACCTTGCCCCGTTTTTGGGGGTATTTTTTTCTCCTTTAAAATATAGGATCTGTGGCTAGAACTCATGTTCTCTTGCTTCCAAAGCAAGCACTTTACCAAAGCTGACCTATCTCACCAGCCAAGGCCTGAGTCCAGGTCTGGCCTCTCCTATGTACATTTGTTTGTATTACATTCTGAAGATTTATGATTCTTAGAATCAATAAAAATTAATATTCTAATTATGTTAGTATGTGAGTGTATGATGTAAATGGGTATGTGTATGTATATATTTGATATATTGTATGAGTGAGTGAATTTGTGTGTGGGTATATGAGTGTTGATTATGTGCATGAATGTTTGGTGTGAGTGTGTGTGTGTGATATGTGTTGTATGTCTGTGAGTGTGCAGTGCACAAGTGTGAAGGGAAGCAAATACGTATCTTAGTTAGGGTTTCTACAGCTGTGAAAGAGACACATGACCATGGCAATTCTTAGAAATAAAAACTTTTAATTGAGTGGGGAGTCATTTACAGTTAGTTCTTAGGTTCAGTCTATTATCATCAAGGTGGAGCGTGGCAGCATGCAGGCAGACCTGGTGCTGGGGAAGGAGCTGAGAGTCCTGCATCTTGCAGCAACAGGAAGTGGACTGAGACACTGGTGTCTTGAGAATATATGAAACTTCAAAGCCCACCTCCACAGTGACACACTTCCAAAAGGTCATACCTCCTAACAGTCACTCCCTCTGGGGACCATTTTCATTTTCAAACCACCACAGAATGTCTCTGTGTGATATGTGTGGTGTTTGTGTGAGTGTGTAGTATGTGTGTGAGTATGCAGGGTGTACACATATACACACAACTGAAGGAGAACATCAGGTAACCTGTCCTATCACCCTCTGTTCCCTGAATCCAGAGCTAGGCTGATGGCTAGCAATCCTTCCATTTCTACCCTCACAGTGCTAGATTTACAAACCAATGGCCACACCTAGTTTTTTATGCAGGGGCTGGGGATTTGAACTCAAGTCCCCCTGCTTGCATATCAAGTGCTCTTACCCACCGAACCATCTCCAGGGCTCCATGATTGTTCCCTTTATATGACTTTATTTGTTCAGATTATGCTGTGAGCTCCAAAAAGAGATGTTCTAGAACCATTCTTTAACACTTTGGGTTCTCAACTACTTTGCATAGAAAATAATAACAACAGCTACCACCACTTAACTGCCAGCTATTATGTCTGAAATAACCTGCTCACCCCTTTCTGAAGCTTCACAGCCTTGTGGAGAAGGTATCATTAGATTCAGATCACAGGTGAGAAACAAAGCAGCAGATGGGAAGTAGAGCACAGAAGGCCAGATGCAAACCAGCAGCTGGGGCTCCATGCTCTCCCTCCCCCATCAAGTCTGCCACTCTCCTTAAGACACAGCCTGAAGGACACAAGAACCAGAGCTCACATGTAGAGGCAGATTTTATTAATAACAAGTTACACATATTATTTCCTTTTTCCTCTTCTGAAAACCTCACCATCAAAGGCTGGTTTCAGATTTTCTAATTCAAAATCACTCATTGTAGAAAACAAACACATCGTGTGACTAGAACAGAGAATCGCAATGCCAGTGTTCAGTAACGAATGAGATTCGTGAAGCTGGAACAGCCTCAGTTTCCCAACTATCCTGTCACTTCCTTCCCAAGCCGTTTTTCTACCTCTTAGTAGCATACAAATGCCATCAGAGGCACCCAGAGCTGGGTCAGAGGGCAGAGACTGACCTCTGAACCTTCACCCTCTTGTACTAGCTTCTCATGCTGCCCTTTAGGCTGATTAAGATGTAAGTTCAGCCCCCTGCAGACAACTGAAAGGGGGCAGGGGGACCCAAGTTTCTCTACACACTTCCTTTAGGACTTTTCTTTAGCATTCTATCAGCACGAGGTGGGGGGGGGGGAGAGAGAGAGAGAGAAAGAAAGAGAGAGAGAGGAGCATGCACACAGATCTATTTTAATGGAGCATTGTGTCTATGAGTCTCTTCTAACTGCATTAAAAAAATGGAAGATACATATGAATCCACTCAATAGAGACCCCAGGCTAGACCCTGAGGAAGGCAGGGATACCAAGAAAACATGAGAATTTAAATAAGGGCCTCCCCAAACAACTGGCCAGCCCCTCCGTGCATGCCCCTGACTCAGCACGCCTGCCTCCTCTTGGCACTCAGTAGAGAAGTACAAAGGAGGAAAAGAGCTTTTTAGGGTCTTCTCTCATCTTTTTAAAATTTTCATCTTCACAGCAGAATTGGTTTTTTCCTGGGAGAACCCCAAAAAGCACAATGCTTCTTTGTTTTACTGAATCCTGGGGAAATTCCACTAAAGTTGGTGGCTGGTAATCTGGCCAGGATTCAAGAGAGGATGGTAGGTAGCTTCTTGACCATTGCTGTTAATAAAGATTTTAAAGAAACACTGTGTGAACAGCCAAGGAGGTAGGCAAGGATGGTTTTTATCGTTAGGTTGAACTGTAAAGGCCTGCAGGGTGACAGGTGACAGGTGACGGCTATTCCAGAGATACTTGTGCGTATAGTGACTCCCTAGAGGTCTTGGCACCCTTATGAGCTGGTGTCTCTTCTGGCAGAAAGGCTATAACATCACTAACACGAGATGTTTGCCAAAGGCACATACCAAGGCACTTGTAAAGCCAATGATGGCCAAGGTCCAAGGATATCCCCTTAAGATTAGGAGGAGGGAGATGTAGCTGAGGGCAGCTCCCAGTCACCTCCCCACCAGTCCGAGGTATAGCCCATGGGAAAAGCAGATTCATGGTAGGCATGATACCAAGAAGCCAAGACATGGAAGTTCTATTTGATATGTTGCTGGTGTTGAATCCTCTTGTCTGTCCTTTCCAGGCCAGATTTTTGCCATGGTCCCTGTCCCTGCCTCCACCCTATTCAATAAATCATGTGACAGGCTTCACGGTGTATATTGGTAGATGAGGAGGGGCGGATCCTGAGGAGTAGCCCTGAATTTGAGAACACTCTCCATCTGTAATTTTGAGAGTTGATGAGCAATGTCACCCAGACCTGAGACCAGAAGGAGCACAGCAGTGCTGAGAAAGACAATATGCTGTTGAGAGACTGTGGCAGCCTCCCGACATCCCTTCTGGGACTTGTCCCTCCCTCAGAGGGTCACACTGACAGGTCATCTGACCTTGCTTTGCTACTGGCCTTGCTAAGACGACGCTTGTCCCCATGACAGCCCATAGAAGGGCGATGGCCTGGAGAGGCTCCATTGGGTTCCTCGTGCTTCTGGCCATACTGCATGTGGATGAAGCCCTCCCTAGAAATATGTTCCTGGTCCAGGCCTTCCTCTGTAGCCAGAGTGTCTGGATTCTTCCGGGAGCCCATATTATTACTGAAGTGAATTGTGCCAGCGCTGTTCTTCAGGCATTGATTGAAGTCAGGGGGAGGAGGGAGGCTCTGGACTAAGCCGGTAGAAGGGCCGAGAAGCTGGTGCTTATCCGGACCCTGCTGGGACTTGCCAAAGCGCTGGCGGAACTTCTTCCAGCCCAGGTGGTAGAGTTCAGCCAGGCTGAGGAAGAGAGACAGTCCAGCCACAGCCATCATAAAGACAATGAAGACATTCTTCTCCGTGGGCCGGGAGACATAACAATTAACTGGGTGAGGGCAGGGACTCCTGCGGCAGACATGCAGGGTGTCCAGGAAGATTCCGTAGAGAAGGTACTGGCCCACAATGAAGGCCACCTCCATGGTGGTGCGGATCAGAATGGTGCAGACGTAAGTGTTGAGTAAAGTGCCCTGGAGGATGATCTTCCCTTCCACTTCCTTCCAGCAGGACAGCTCTTCCTTCTCGACCACCGGGTATTCATAGGCACCAGTGCCACGGACCTCTTTGGCTTTCTCCGCATCCCGCAGCTTCTGTTTTTCCTGCATGCGCACTGTGTGCATGGCATGGCCCATGTAGACCAGAGACGGCGTGGACACGAAGATGATCTGTAGTACCCAATAGCGAATGTGGGAGATGGGGAAGGCTTGGTCGTAGCAGACATTCTGACAACCAGGCTGTATGGTATCGCACCGGAAATCAGCCTGCTCATCTCCCCAGGAAGACTCAGCAGCAGTGCCCAACACCAGCATTCGGAAAATGAACAGGACGGTGAGCCAGACCTTGCCGATGACCGTGGAGTGCTTGTGGACCTCCTCCAGGAATTCTCCCAGGAAGCTCCAGTCACCCATCTTTCCAAGCTTAGGGGACTGATTTCGAACCTTCTGCAAACAGAGCAGAGAGAAAAAGATGTCTGTGAGGGATATTTCAAGAGTTTTAGAAGGTCCCATCATGCTCTGGGCCATTGATCCATACCAATGTGTTCTTTAAGAAAGTGCAACGGTTGCTGCTATGGTGGTGCACACCTATAATCCTAGCATTTGGGATGTGAATGCAGGAGGGTCAAGAGTTCAAGCTTCTGTGGTCTCACAGAAAGTTCCTTAGGGGCTAGCTGGGCTACACATGCCTCAAAAGCAAAAATAATTTGTAGATAGTTTAAAGTAAAATGTATTTCTCTAAAAAATATCATCTAATTATTAGAGGCTGTTTGTGGTTTTTGTGATGTGACCTGGGTATCCGGAGTTAGGTCCTTAGTAGAGTTGATCTAACTCACTTTTGTACATACCAACGGACAGAGGCTGTGGTTGCATACACAAGAGAGTCCAGGCTTGGGTGGGGATGGGAGTCAGGAAGTCCCGCCCCTTGCTGAGGAGCTATGGGAACTGATGGCTTCTGGGTAAGGAAGAGACAGTTTTCTTCAGAGTTTGCTCTGAAAGCTCTTCCCAGTGTCCATACTGGCAGGTGCTAAATGGCTGACTCAGCCACAAGAAGAGTGGATGAAGTTGTGAGGGAACACGGGAGGGAGGGGTAAGGGGAAAAATAAAGGGGAGGGCATGGGGTGGGGGGATTCAGTAATTTACTTTCTTAAAATGTAAATTGAATGAGGACAAGGGCAAGAGAGATGTCTCATCAGGTAAGAGCATGGGCTGCTTTGTTTTGAGTAGCCACAGGACAGCTCAAACCTCCTGAAACTTCAATTTGGGGGAATCCTGGCCTCTTGGGCTGCGGCATACATGCTGTGAATGAATTCATGCAAACACACATTGACACACACACACACAGACACACACACACACACACACCAAATAACCATAAAAATGAGGACAATATAATTTTCTTAAGGTGAAATGTACTGAAAATGTCTTCCCATTCAAGAGTTAGAGAGGAAGTTATAAAGAATCGGTCATGGAAGGATCTAGAAATCATGTGAAGTGTGTGTTGCAATGTTGAGCCCATGTCTTACCTCCAGACATTCTACTTCAGAGGGTGAAGGGTGTTAGTTAGATGATAGCCTGCCCCTGGAAGACACCAGTCTCTCTATGAGGCCCAGATTCCATCCCTAGGATGGAGAGTTAAAAAGGCTTGTGTTGTGGCCTAAGAGCAGGCTCCTAATTAATGGCTTTAGCCAGTGCCTGGCTCCTCCATGCTCTTTGCCATGTACATTATGCTGAACTAGACCATGTCACCATCACAAGGATATAAAACCCAGATACTTCCTTTGTTAGGGGTTTCTCTTCTTTGGGGCTTTTCTGTCATGGACCTCCTTCCCCCTAATTCTATCATAATGGCAACCTCACATTATTTTCCTTTAAAAATGATCTGTTTTTATTTTATGTCCAAGAGTGTTTGTGCACCATATGTGCTTCTGGTACCCAAGGAGTCAGGAGGAGGGCACTGGGTCACCTGGAACTGAACTATGGATGGCTATAAGCTTCTATGTGGCTGCTGGGAACTGAACTCAGGTCCCCTGCAAGAACAGCAAGTGCTCTTAACCGCTGAGCGTCTCTCCAGCCTCTTTCTTTCTTCTTTAAGTTCACCTTAATGAAGCTTATAGTTGGGTTGTACCTTTTAAACCCTTGTTTCTTTTGTATAATTGTCCTGTTCTTTTTCTTCCTTCTCTATGTATGTGTTTGTGTATATATGCATTTATATATGTATGTATGTATGTATGTGTGTATGTATGTATGTATGTATGTATGTATGTTTTGCCTATATGCCTATATGCTTATGGACCATGCAATGCCGGCAGAAACCAGAAGAGGGTACCAGATTTGGGATTTACCAATAGTTCTAAGCCACCATAGGTGTGCTAGGAATTGAACCTGAGTATGGTGATATATTATATATCCAATAAGGACTGTCTAAAGATCAGAGGACAGAGCCAGCCATAGAGTTAGCCATAGAGGTCAGGAAGTGGTGGCACAAGCCTTTAATCTTAGCACTTAGAGGCAGAGGAAGAAATCTGTCTGGATCTCTGTGAGTTCATGGCCACACTGGGCTACATGAGATTGATCCCATCGTCCAGAGAGAAACAGAGCCAGGTAGTGGTGACACACACCTTTAATATCAGGACTTGGGATTTCATGCCTCTGCCCCAGTACTTGGAAACACACACCTTTAATCTCAGCACTAGGAAGGTTGAGACAGGAAGTGATCTGGCTGGGCAGAGAAAGGACTATAAGGTGGGAGGAGACCGGATCTTCCCTGTGGGCTGAGGAGATGAGATGAGAAGAGGCTGTGGCTTGTTCCTCTCTCTGATCATTTCACATTTGCCCCAATATCTGGCTCCAGGCTTTAATTACAAGATCAGTTGGGATTCATGCAATACCCGGGTCTTCTGGAAGAGAAGCCAGTGCTCTAGCTATTGAGCTATTTCTCTAGCCCTGTACTCTTCCTGTCTAATGCTCCCCCACCTCGAGGCCCAATCATGGTTTTGAGATCCTTTAGAAAAATAAAGCTAATTCCTGAAAAGTAACTGTGTATCAGTTCCTTTCCCAACCCAGCCATTTCTATTCCATTCTCGTATTGACGGGGCAGCCTCTTAGGAATCTAGATTTGCAACAAGCATTCCAGATGGTTCTCATGATAGCAGTTCAGGCACTGTGCCTGGAGTTGGGGAAGATAGGCCTGGAGTCTGCCATGTGCCTCTGAGCACATACTTACTAAATCTGTTTCCTTTCATTCAAGTGGAGCTAGGGGGAGCCATGCCAGAGGCTCTGGAGGCTCCAATGGGGTGAAGAATGCACTGAAATTCACACCACAAATGTTCCACATGTTTTGAATGACTGTTAGGCTGAATTTTGATTTTTTTTAATGACTCCAAAAGGTAAGATGAGGTAGAGGAAGAGGTAAAGTGCGATGGTGGGGGTGGTAAGCTCCACGTCTCCAGAAGCATTTCCACCCACCAGAATCAGCAGCAGGGCACTAGCTATGTGGAAAGGCAGCAAACAAAAGCACATTTGGGTCACTTTAAAGGTAGCACAGGCTCTCAGTAAATCCCCACCTTTAACTTCCATAAGCTTCAGGCAATATGACAAGGCCAAGCTTCCTCATGTCAGTGATAAGGTACAGCCCTTGCAACTGTGGCTTCATTCACTAAGATATCTGCTTATAAAAAGTTGTACGAATTTTCTTTGTCCATTCATACCAAGTCTTACTAGACTCCCAGATGCTCTCTGGTGTTTGAATGAGAATGCCCCCTCCCCACATAGACTCATACGTTTGAATGCTTGGTCCACAGTTAGTGGAACAGTTTGGGAAAGATTAGGGGGTGTGGTCTTGTTGGAGGAAGTGTGGCCTTGTAGGTCACTGGGACTAGGTTTTGTGTTTCCAAAGCCCACCCCAGGCCCAGTCTCCCTCCCTGCTGCCTGTGGATCAGCATGTACAGCTCTCAGCTGATGCTTTAGTGCTTCCCACCCTGATGATTGCAGACTGATCCTCTAGAACTGTAAGCCAGCCCCCAGTTAAATGCTTTCTTTTATAAGAGTTGCCTTGGTTATGTGTCTCTCCACAGCAGTAGAACAGTGACTGAGACACCGTCCTTCTACCTACTTCTTACGCACCCTTGCACCAAAAGTTGAATGCTATTTACCCAGCCGCTGCTTTCTCTAGGTCACGCTGCTCCTCCTCAGCTACACTGGTGATGCTCAGGGTACTCATTCTTGTCATCCAGAGACTGACCCAAAGTAGGTGCTTAGTAGATCTTAGCTGAGCAAAAGAGGAATATGAGGCACTGGTGTTCTTTGCCTAAAGACAAGATCATTGCTTGTTTTTTGCCCATGTCCTATTAGCAATTGTAGCAGCCCAGGCAGAAGGAGACAGGAAAGCAGCTCAGTGGTTAGGAGTACTTGTTGCTCCCACATTCGGTTTTTAGGACCCATGTAGTGGCTCCCAACACAAGGGAGCTGGAACTCTCTTCTGACTTCTTACGGACATCTGCATCCACAGACACACATAATTAAAAATAAAATAAATCTTAAAAAAAATGAAAATGAGAAGGGGAAGTTGAAAATGGAGAAAAAAAACCATATAATTACTAGTGAAAAGAACACAGGTATAGGAGTTATTCAGACTTTCAATTCCTGCTGTGGCATGCTGAGCTTAAACAAATAATTCAGCCTGTGCTTCACGGCCCTCACCCACAAAGGGCTGGAGAGACGGGACCCAGCTGAGAGTGACATGTCAACAGCACTGTGTGCAGAGCTCAGCATATGATAAACAAAAACCAAAACCACTGCCAACCAGAATCTAGTTAGAAAAAAAGGAAAAAATAAAGAGAAGAAGGGTGTTACAACAGAGAAAAGAGCGATAGAAGGAGGAACAGAAAGAGAGGAGACAGAAGAAGAAAATAGATATTCAAAGGAAATAAAAATAAATGACACATTCTTCCAGGATGTGGGACAAGTATCCCACACTTAATCCTTGAAGAATTTTCTCCTGAGTTTTTTCGCTCTGTCACTCATTCCATACAAGTCCCCAAGGAAGTATAAAAATAATTCCAGACAACGACTGTGGTGCTTTGGTCTGGCCTGTCAGGAGATTTGACTGCTGGGTCCCTTGCTTGTGGTCAAGGGGTGACATCTGGAAGAAGAAATGCCTAGGTTTAAAACATTCTTTGTAAAACCAGAAGCATAGTATTAGGAAGGATGTCTCATTAGGAGAGAATAATAGAAGTTATCTAGGGGTGAGGCAGACCTCAGGTCCCTGGCAGAAGAGAAAAGATAAAAGTCCTTTCACTTATGACTTCCTCCTGACCTTCAGACTATGTTGGAACAACTTTAAATTGCTGCCATGTACCAGCTGCTCAGGTTTTAATGTGAAATGTCTATGGCTGGAGCTAATTTTGTAGCTACATTGAGTTCCTTTGGGGCCCAGACAACCTCAGCCAAAGAAATTTGTAGATTAGCTACTAAGTGAGTTGACTGGGTGTACAACACAAAATGCTTTCTAGATATTATCTGTTTCATGGCAGGAAGCGTGTTTGGGGGGGCTAAAGGAAGTGAATAAGTTCAGCAAATACAATGGTCACTTCACTCAGTGCCTCTGTGGTTCTCTCTGGTCTCCCACCACTTTGAAGTTCAAGTTCAAATCTACCCTAGGTGACCCTGCAAGCACTGTATGATTCTGTCTTTCCCCACTGTTTTCTACACATGCTCATTACTTAAGATATCCGATTATCCAGGAATATACATACACCATGTCTTTGCACCTTTGTCTCAGCTTCTCTTGTTTCTGCAATCTAGAGTATCCTTCATGTCACCCTTTCATTTAATGCTTGTTTGAGTGTTTGTCTGGTGTGTATGTGTGTGTGTGTGTGTTTGTGTGTGTATATGTGTGTCTGGTGTGTGTGTGTTTGTGTGTGTGTGTTTGTCTGGTGTGTGTGTGTGTGTGTTTGTGTGTGTATGTGTTTGTCTGGTGTGTGTGTATGTGTTTGCAACTAGGCACTGAGAATTCAGCATGAAGGAAAGTCAAGCAAACACTCTTTGCTTCTGCCTAGCTTAATCCCCTGTATTTCCCTTACAGAGAGAGGTTAAATACATACTTTCAGCAAAACATGCTGTTACAATATGCTAATGCAGCAGTGTTAATGGGAATAGGCAAGGAAGGGCAAGAGGCTACTGGAATGTTCGATAGGAGCCTACTGGGTTTGTAGGGTCTTGTTGGACCAGGGTCATTCAAAGAGCCATGGATAACTAATTGTATTCCATAGCTCTCTGCAACTGCTCAGATCCATGAAATCTCTAAGATAGAAGAGGTGATCCCTAGAACCCAAATCCTGTTCTCAGGATCCACAGCAAGCAGCTAAGACTGCCAGTAACTCCAGGTCTAGCAAATCAAACACAATCTACTGGATTCCAAGGGAAATACACACACACACACACACACACACAGAGAGAGAGAGAGAGAGAGAGAGAGAGAGAGAGAGAGAGAGAGAGAGAGAGAGAGAGAGAGTGTTTTACTATAGTAATAAGAATAAATCTTTTTTAAAAAGTGCAGGTGTATCAGTGTGCATCTGTAATCCCAGCACTAGGAAAGTGGAGACAGGGCCATGTGTGTGGCTGGCTGAACAGTCAGTCTAGATGAGTCCATGACCTCTGGGCTCATTGAGAGACCATGACTCAGAGACTAAGGTAGAGGCAGGTTAAGGAAGGCACCTAATGCACAGAGATGGACAGAGAGAGAGAGGCAGAGACAGATTATATATATATGTATATATATACATATATATATAAATAAATATTTTTAATCAAGGAAGAAAAAAGTGTCTTGAATATGCATGGCACTCTTCTGATGTGGGATGTCTTTCTGTATGCTATAAATTACCATTGGATAATAAAGGAACTGTTTTAGTCTATGGGTAAGCAGCTTAGAGGCAGGTGGGAATTCCAAGCATAGAAAAGGAGAAGGAGGGTGGAGTCAGGAGAGGCTTCAAACTGCCTCCCAAGAGATCAAGATGTAATGAAACACAGGTAAAGCCACTAGCCACATGGCAAGACATAGGTTAATAGAAATGGGTTAAATTGTAAGAGCTAGCTGATAATGAACCTAAGCCATAAGCCAAAGTGTTTGTAATTAATACACACCTTTGTGTAATTCTTTTATAAGCAGCAGCAGAACCTCAGGTGAGATGATTCCTCTGGACTGAAAAACCAGATAGGTCAGAAACCTCTGGCTACAAATGGCATTTCCAAGTGGGGCATATATAACCACATAAAGCCTGAGAAAACTTTAAAAGGGTTCTAGAACACAGAAACAGAGCCATAAACAGCTTCCTAGTTGTGTCTCACAAATGGGCTATGGTACAGAGTGGAGTTTGGGCTTCAGTTACAAAATGGTAGGCTTGCTGTGTGTAGCCTGAGCTGCAACACGACGTGTTCCTGCAGTCTCACAGAAGCCTTGGTACAAGCATGAGCTGCTGCTTATAATGGATTTAAGGTTACTGCTTATACAGACAAAAAGGGAACAGAGTCAAAGATGGCTTTTTGGTAGCAGCATTTTCTTGGGTCAGCTCTCTGTTTGCTAGAAGTGAGCAGAGGTGAGGCTTTTTAAAGAGAGGCTTCCTGACTCAGCCTTAGAGGCAAAAACTCACACAAGGCACCTTGAAGAAGCCCTGCTGCTGCCAAATGCTTAAATGAGGTTATGAGCAGCAGGTGGCTGTGCTGTACTTGGTGACAGCATGAGCCCTAAATTTCCCAGAGTTGGGGTGGTAAATGTGGTTCCTGCCAGTACCTCTGCCAAACTACAACAGCTGAGCCTTTAATCCTAGCCACACTTTAGCTGATTAAAGGTGTAGTCAGAAACAGAAAAAGGTAAAAAATATACAGTAAAAAAATACAGATAAAAAAAAACACCTTTAAACAGTTTACAGTGTGTTTAAAAATATATGAAGGCTTGGGAGAGAAAAGAAAGAGGATAGAGTCCTTTAAAAAAGAAATATATATGTCATGTAGTGTTTTCTTTTAATTTTTAAATTGCCAATGAGCTAAATGCAGAAAGACATTTGATTGTAAAGGCTGTTAACAACACATATTTTACAACACTTGACTTTGAAATTTGAGTCAAAGGATATGCTGCTTTAGAAAAAAGGTTCTGCTTTTGTTTCCATAGAAGATGAAAATCTACGGTTTGCTTCCAGACTAATATGGTTTGGTCAAGGAGGACCCCTGAAAAATCTATGATGGGAAAAGATGACACACCTCCACATCAGCTCCAAGATTGTTAACTAAGATGATTCAGCCTCAGGGTCCCCCATAAGACTGCCAGTGCCCTCAATCAGCAGGAAGTAACCTAGAAAACTATGTCCACATTCCCAAACCATAGATTATAGGTGTCTATCTTTGTTTAGAGGGTTTGGTTTTTGGTCATAGTCAATCTCTTTCTAAAAAAAAAAAAGAAAGAAAAGGGAATATAGATATGGTAGGATAAGAAGGTAGATTATTGAATCTACTTTTAAAAAGCAACTATTTGTTTTAAATACTTTATATTGATATAGATTTTGGTTTATTGATACAAATTTAAGGCTAATTTTTTATGCCATATGTAAACTTCTACTTAAAAAATATGATGATGTTATGCAGTTCCATTAAAATTGTAATATATAAAGAAATACAAATTAATAGGCATCTATTATAAGCAAATTTATAGTCATGTTAGTTTTTTATTAAATTTAATTAAATTAAATTTCAATTAGACAAGTAGTCTTCAAATACTTTAAAGACCTAGAGAATGTGGCATTTAAAATGGTTTAACAACTTAGATTTTCTGGACAATGAGATATGTTTGTTCCTGGAAGCACCAATCTACTTCAAGAGGATATGGGCATTGAAGAAACTCCACATAGAGGTTTACTTTCTTTGTGGCAAATTTTGGCTATTGGGCAAGGGACTGTTATGCTTTGACTCCTTGACAGTATACTATATAAACTGGACATTCAGGACCCATAGAAAAATAACCTCTAAACTTTGCCAGAACAAGCTGAGATGGTCCTTCATGTTCCTACTTCACAGAGAATGACAGACATTCTGCAGGACACAGGGAGAAGCAACTGACAAACCTTGCCAAAATGAGCAGAACAGTTTTTCAAATTTTCTGCTTCACTAAAAGATCTGCTGGAAACTCTAGGCTGAAGATGGATGCCCCAATGCTACAAAGGAACTTTGGGTGACTATCCAGATATCCAGATGTTTCTGTTGATTCTAAAATTTGGAGGTTGCTTACAATGCACTTTTGTTTACTCAGATAATATTATATCCTTTTGTGCTCTTTGACTAAGTTCAAGATTAGATAGTTATAATTATAGTTTTCCTTAGTTATAATAAAAGTTAAATTAGATATGAAACTTTGGGCTCACAAGGATAATGTAGATGATAGAATATTTTCTTTAATTTTGCTAAATACAAATAGACTAGATATTGTAAATGTAATTCTTGCTTGATAGCTGTTTTGTTATATATAATTTTGCTATGTTAAAATTGAAACCTTCTTTTTGATTAGACAAAAGAGGAAAAAGTATGTGGGATGTCTTTGTGTATGCTGTGAATTACCATTGGATAGTAAAGGAACTGTTTTGGCCTATGGTGAAGCAGCTTAGAGGCAGGTGGGAAATCCAAGCATAGATAAGAAGAAGGAGGGCGGAGTCAGGAGAGGCTTCAAGCTGCCTCCCAGGACAGCAAGATGTAATGGAACACAGGAAAAGCCACAGAGCCACGTGGCAAGACGCAGATTAATAGAAATGAATTAAGTAAGTTGTAAGAGCTAGCTGATAATGAACCTAAGCCATAAGACAAGCAGTTTGTAATTAACATCAGCCTTTGTGTAATTATTTTATAAGTGGCAGCAGGACTGCGGGTGGGAAGATTCCGCTGGACCACAGGCCTAGGCGGGTCAGAAGCTTGTGGCTACACTAGTCTGTGGACAGAGTCCTAGGATGGATAAGAAGGGAAGAGGAGGAAGTGGGCTGGGCACTGCCATTCATCATTGTCTGCTGCCTGACTGTGTGCAATGTGACCAGACAGCCTCTTTGTACTGGTTAGTTTTTCACAACTTGACACAAACTAGAGTCGTTTTAGAAAAGGAAACAGCAATTCAGGAATTACCTTCATCACATTGGTCTTTGGGCATGTCTCTGAGGCCTTTTCTTGGTTAATGGCTGATGTCCTAGCCCACTGTGGGTGGGGTGCCACCCCTAGGCGGGTAGTCTAGGACTGTATGAGAAAGCACGCAGAAGGAGCTGTCGGGAGTAAGCAGTGTTTCTCCATGGCCTCTGCATCAGTTCCTGCTTCCAAGTTCCTCCCTTGGCTTCCCTCAGTAATGGACTGTCACTTGGAAGTGTGAGCCAAATAAACCATTTTCTTCCTAAGTTGCCTCTGGTCAGTGTTTAATCACACCAACAGAGTAGCTAACTAGAACACTCCTACTGCCTCACTATGTCACCATCATATCATCCCACTGTCTCACCATCCACCATCCCTCCACCTCAGCATCACACCATCCATCATCCCACCATCCCTCCACCTCACCATCACACCATCCATCATCCCACCATCCCACTATCCCTCCACCTCAGCATCACACTATCCATCATCCCACCATCCCACTATCCCTCCACCTCAGCATCACACCATCCATCATCCCACCATCCCACCATCCCTCCACCTCAGCATCACACCATCCATCATCCCACCATCCCACTATCCCTCCACATCACCCTCTCACCATCCATCATCCCACCATCCCACCATCCCTCCACCTCAGCATCACACCATCCATCATCCCACCATCCCACTATCCCTCCACCTCAGCATCA